>VZTY01026367.1:327773-382445 GCA_013400935.1 Turnix velox
TGCAATGCGGGAGGCTCGGCGAGGCGTCCGCGGGCGGGCGGGCGAGCTGGGGCGGGGGGGGGGGGAGGAGAGAAGCAGGCTGCCCGCCTCCCCGTCCCTGCTGCACCGACGAGGTAGCCGAGAGCACGTTTTCTGCCCGGCGGGGAGGCAGAGCCTGCGCAGGCTCCCGCGGAAAGTTTCAGGGGGAGGCTGTGCCTGGCTGCGAGCCGCGGGCAGGGTGCCCCGGGAGAGATGGGACGCCGGCTCCCCGGGTGGTACCGTCTGCTTTTGCAGTCCTCGGGCGCGCTCCGCACGCCTAGAGGGCTGTGGCAGCCGGTGCGGGGGCGGGGGGCTGTACGCGGGGTGGTGGGAGCTGCCCGGTACATCCAGGGCTCTGTCCTTAACATCGTTCTGGCGTTTCACACGCTTGGGGCTGGTAAAAGACGATCAACTCTGATCGCTCACGAGCAGATATCTGCTATCGTCGGGTCACAGGAAGTGACCTGAAGAAATCTCTGGTCCAACCTCATGCTCAGAACAGGGGCAAGTCTTGAGGTCAGACCAGGTTGCTCGGGGGTTTATCGAGGCTTATCGAGGCAAAACCTCCAAGGCTGGAGACTGCAGAGCTTCTCTGGACAACCAGTGCTTAGCTGGCCTTATGGTGAAAATGGGTTTTGTTCTATTCAGCACTTCTTTTGTCTCAATTTCTCCCTTGCCCACTGTTGCAGCATTGGGAAGAGCCTGGCTCCATCCTCATAGCTTCCTCAAAAATATTGGAGAGTGGCCGTTATGTCCCTTCTAAGCCTGTCACCAGTTGAACAAGCCCTTTTCCTTCAACTTCTTCTCAAAGGCTAGAGCTCTCATACCTGACCATCTTCGTAGCTGTCCACTCCACTCACCCCATTATGTCAACATCTCTTTTTACTGGAGAGCTACGAATGGGATGCATTATTCTAGATGTAGACTAAGGAGTGCTAAGGAGGCTGTAGTTTCTGTGATATTCTGTAGTATACTGGAAGTCAAAGTAGATTAGTTCAGTTGCTTAATTGTCCTATATCATCTGATGTTCTGATTAGATTTTAATTTTGTTGGTTATCTTTTCCAACTAACATGGATGTAATGACTGTTAGCATGTGCCAACACAAATGGGTTACCTTATGAACAGCAAGACCCTTTCCTATCTCAGCATTTTTCAAACTAGGTCTTCTCAGAAGTTTTTTAAGAAGCTTCCCCCTCCTGTATATGGTTTGTATATCAATATGAGTTTGACAAGCTTCTCCTTCCCAGCTGCAGACACATTCATTGCACTGCTTCTGCAGTTAAATTACCTTCTTTCTCCTCTGCCCTGTCTCTACTTTATTACATAGATACTTTCTGATGGAGAGGTTTCCAGTCCTTATTCATTCCTTCAACTGCTAAACACCATCCCAGGGAGAGTGTCATGATCTTCTGAGAAGCAGGACAGGAAAGTTTTTCCAAGTCACCCAGCTGGTCCCAGCAGCTTTCACTTGAAGGGCAGCCACTAATGTCTCTTCACAGTGGTTCACTGATGGATGATATGTGCTCCACTTCAGCTGAAGTGCATCTCTGGAACGATGTTTGTATTAGACAGCTTAAGATCCTTCCCAGTTCCATTCTCTATAAATCCAGTGGTGCCCACTTAGGGAAGCTACAGTATTGTCACTTTTCACTTGGCACTTTTGACATGTTGAAGGAAGACCTTAGTCCTTGATGGAGAGTTCCAGTCTGTCTTCCTCTGCAGTCTCTCATCCTTCCATGAACTCTGATGTGCCTTTAACACTATTTTTCCTTGTTAAGATTACAATACAATCTAATGTAAATTCACTGAAAAGCACAGCATCTTAATTTTGATTGAATAAAAACCAGAGTAGACTCCAATATTTTAATCAAAAGATATGAAATTTAATTACTTTTAAAAGACTTTAAATAAAGCTTGACAAGAGGATGACTGAATTAAATTGGTATTTTCTTAAATTAAGAGTTTAACTAAGAAGGGCTAATGGAAGATGCTGTTCTATGCTATTCCATTTAGGAAGACAGACTGGTGGCTTTGGCATTTTGTGGGTTCAATTAATTAATTTCTTTTTAGTTTCCAAAAAAACCCCAAACAAAACAACAGTATTACCATTGCTGCAGAAGAATTCCACATATAGGCTTTCAGCATTTATATTTTTATATATTCATCATTTATGGGTAAATTCTTATCTCATCTGACATTCTAGACTGGTAAAGAAAAATATTTCCTTTCACATGCTTTCTATTTCTTCTTCCTCAGGAATGAGAGAAATATTTGTGCAAAGTCTTGTCTGAGATGTTTGTCTTCCACTGGAGGCTCCCAGGCATTTTTCTCAGTTAGATAGTGCTGACAGAAAAGAAAAAATTCTGACTGTTCTGCCATAAAACTATTCTCGTTATGCACATCTGAATTATTGCTTAAAAAAAAAGAGTAATTTCAACCTAACCTGGTTTTTGGTGCACAAAATCAAATTCTATGTTGTGGAAATTGCCACCTCAGAAAAAAAAAATCCAAATGGCCATTTAGGAAATCTGTCAGTCTGAATGTGTGTATATTTTTGGATGTAATAATATGGTGCCTCCTTCTAGAAGTAATTTGTTATGTGTTTGCCTTGGGCAAAATCCTCATATTGAAATGGGGTCATAGGTGGATGCTTCCCAAAGGCTCTGAAGAAAATCAGCAACAAAAGATTAAGAATATATTAAGTAAATACAAAGCTGGGTGATTTGTCATTTCAGGTGTGTAGGTAACATAAAGGCAGCTGTTATAAGATTAGCTGTTTGCACTTAACAGTATCTAATCAAGAGTGTGGATGGAAATGAATTGGATGAAATGAAATGAAGTGATAGTGCCTTAGAAAATAACACTGAATGCAAAAAAAGTTCACAGAAATGGGAAGATAGATTTGAACATCCAGATAGCTCTTTGTGGTGTTGGGGTGAGCCTGAGGGACCATTTTGGTTACACTCTCTTTCTATCTCTTCTGGAGGGAAAGAAGCTACCGCAGAAAGAACAGAATTTTGCTATCAAAATGGTAACAGTTTCAGAAATTAATCTTGAAAATGCCTTATGGAACTTATAGGATTGGGCTGATTCCATTCTCATTCTTGTTGGTTTCTCCAGTAAATACGTGAAGCTGAACAAATATGAAATTAGTACTGGGTCAACTGTAATATGCTGTTCTGGGCCTTCTCTTCTCCTTGGTTAAACCAATTACCTGACACCCATAGCCTTCAGTCAAAGCTTAATTGGGTTCTATGTTTTCAAAAATCACTTCAGAATGCCCCAGTATTTTATGAGTCTTCTTGGGTTTTTTTGTCTAAGGCCCTTTCAAGTATCAGTGGCTGTCATTTTTCACATCAGCTGCTGCTCTGCTAGATGTCTTTATTAAATCAGAACCAATGTCCTTGGATTGATGTGGTTATATGGGCTGGTGCAAGATGTGTGGACAGTCTTATTTTGTTGATTCTGTAAGTAAACCATTTTGTGTGGCCTTTTTAATAGGGTGTACTGAATTGTATCCTTCTTATCCAGAAATATTATGCATTTTAATGTAAATTCAGAATTTATTTGCAGCCCTGTATTGTGCCTAGTATGGTGTAAATTAACAGAAGCTCACTAAAATGATGCTTTCTTTTTTATGAGAAAACAGTTTCTGAATTATTTTGCTGCAGACTTGTTAATGTTTGGGGTTTTTTATACCTGACGTTTTCCCTCCCAGTGTGAATAGAATGCAATATATAAAGATTAAAATATACACAGAATGTAGAACAAGGAAAAGATGAAAAATTTCAGCTTAAAATAAATTGAGATGAGCTGAGAGATGACATGAGGAAAACTGGCAAATGTTTTGACCATGGAAATGTTTTAATGCTAATTGAAAATTCATTTTGACTATCTGCTGATGTACAAGAACATTGCCTGAATTTAGTCACCAACTTCAGTGAACGCTTTCTTGACAGTGCAACAAATGAGAACTGGTTCAAGCACCTGTTTTCAGCAGAAGATGACACCCTGCCAGATGGCTTATTAGCAAAGATAACAGAACAGTTGATGAGACTGTCATATGATGCTTGAACTTGAACTCAGATTCATCAAAGCATGGGTTGGAAACTCTTGACTAAATGGAAGAGTTTAACCTGGTATTTTGGTAGAGTTTGATACCGAAGAGTTTTTAACATGTGAAATTATGAACAATCATCAGCACTTCTTGAATCACCAGGACAGTTTTTTCCTACCGCACTGTCCAAGAAAACAAAGTAGTTGTTCATCTGTGGTGCTGAGCAGGACCCTTGGCCCTGTCCCACTAACATCTGTTAACAGGTAAGGCAATTGTGTTCTGGAAAGCAAATACACCCTGGCTGGGTGCTGGGGTCATGGCACAAGGCAGGATTTGAGAGAAGCTCATTAAGGACAGCTCTTCCCAAAATCATTCCTTACAAAGTTCTGAAACCACATGAAGTTGTTCATGATACAGCTGTGAAAGTGACAAACGACATGGCAGTGGCTTGCATATTTATTCATAAAAGTTCCGGGGAAAAAAAATTTAAAATATTGTTTTGACTGTGTATTTGAAAAAGTGATCAGCTGTTTCAGATATTTTTCCTCGTACATTCTGGGTTCAGGAGGGTTCATAAAGCAAGCCTTGTCAGTGGATTTTCTTTGTCTTTATTCAAATTATCTTATAAAACCAGATTCATAAATACACTCCTGGTTCTGATTTATTAAAAAAATTGTTAAAATGGCTGTCTTGAAGTCTGAAGTCTTAAAAATGTCTTTCTCTGCTCTCTGATTTCATTGGGACAGCAAGGAACTAAGATGATACTAACTTTACCACGTATTTCCTTCGTATCTGATAAATCAGAAGGGAATTTATCAGCAATAACACCAAGTAAGTAAATATATCTTTTTTCTTCTGTAGTGAGTATCTTCTGTTTAACAAATGGAACTGATTCAGGCATTTTGCTACATTCTGTATTGTTTCTTTTGTTGCTGGCTAACAGCTGAATTGGTACTATTTGGAAAAGATTTGAATAATAAAGAATCCAAATCCCTTCAATGACTTCTTTCTCTACATTATACAACTAAATTACCTCCGCATCAGTTTTGGACAGAATTAAAAAAATTACTCTGTAGTACAGTTGACATTTTATTTTTCTATATAAGTTGATTGACAATTAATGATATTCTATTCCATTTTCTTGTCTTTCTGCTGAAACTTTTTATTCCCTCGGCCTCTGAGCTAGGGAAAAGAGAGCCTCACTTTTTGAGGGAGACTGTGCTGCTTTCCTACCTGACTTCTGCTATGGAAATACCATTATGAGTAATTTCTGGGAAGAAGACTGATTTTACCATATAAAGTTAATAATATAAACAGAGACAAACTCTCTTTCCAAAACAAGCTTTTCATTTTTAAACCTCTGAAGATCTCCTCTGAGAGAGAAAATATGTGTGGTTTCTAGAATTCTGAGCAGATAAATAGCCTAATGGATGAATTTATTTCACAAAAGGATTTGAAAACCAGTACGGCAATTTTAGATCCTCATAAATAGGTACAGAATCGCTGAAGGAAATGGAAAAAAAATGGTTTATACTACTCTGGTTTATAGATGAGGCTATGAATTGGGAAAAATATGTTCAGCCTTCTTAATTTTAAGTAGTCTTTTAGAATCTCATGATAAAAACTCCATACATGAAAAAAGAATCTGTATTAAAATGCTTCTCATACCACAATATGTAACAACAAAATAATGATTTTTTCCTTATCTTGTGTAAATATGCAGGCAAACAGAATCAGATGAAAGAGCAAAAGTGAATATATAGTAGCAAAACCCCCAGTTTTTGCGTAGGGATTGAAGTATCCTGGTTTTAAGATTACTTCAAATTAACACCGAATGCTGTGAGATCCTTCAATAAGAAGTGCTGTGCAGATGGAAAGCTTTTATTATTTTTGTAGCAAAGTCAGTCAAAGTCAAAGGACTATCATCTTTATTCCAAAGCTAAATGGCAAGTAAGGTTATGTACTCTGGACCTCATATAGTGAGTAAGATGTAATTATTCTGAAAAGGGTAATTTGTTCTAAGGTGCTGTTCATGAAATTTCAGTCTTGAATTCTTGTTGTTCACAAATATAACACACAATTCTGTACCTGATAAATATATATATATAATTTTATATATATCTATAAAAAATATGAAGATGCAGCTAATAGACCTCAGTAAATAATGTGGATTCAATATGCTTAAAACCTGGATATTTTATTAAAAGCTTGGTTTGAAATGAGTTAAGAATTCCAAAACGAAGTTTTTTCCTTTTTTTTCTTATTGATTAATCCATTAATAGAATGTCATATCCTGCAACCAGAAAGTTGATCTCTTAAAAAATGAAAAGGGGAAGTCACAAATGCAGAGTTAAGTCACCTTTATAATCTCTCAAATCCAGGGCAGGTATATATGCAGTTAATCCCTAGTGTGTCCTGCTTTAGGCTGTGCTATTTGGGTTTTGGGGCCACTGAACTGCAGGGAGCCTGGCCATTTCTCCAGCCTTGAACTTACGCCTTTGGGCTGGATCAGGGTGATGAGGCAGTCTTGCCAAATTACCATACTGAACAGCCTGTACTACTGGGACATACAGCACACTCTGATGCTTTAAATATTTAACACATATAGACATAGTGTTTATTCTTTAATCTTTTCTTGTGAGTAATCTTTCTTTTTAAAGTGCAGGTTGTTTTGGTTTTTTTTTCTTTTTTTTTCCTAGCACTTACTTGATGTTATAATGAGAGAAATGTGGTTTGAGGAAATCCTTGATAACTATCAGAGAGTTAAAGTGAAGGAAAGTGATTTTTGCTGAGATAATACTTTTGCAAAAGCATCCATTAAGGCACTGATTAGTTGAAACTGATTGACTGATTGATGTCTTTTCCCCATATAAAAATCAATCACCTTGAAAGAACATGTAAATTCAAATGCCTCTCTTAAAATGTAAAAGGTCATTAACTGCAGTAAGTGTAGCTTTTACTTTTTCATCTAATATATATTTAGCAGCTAAAACAATTAGTTCAGGTCACAGAAGAGGACAGATACATAGAAACAACAGGCAAATATTAATGAGTTGGTAATTCCTGTTTTTCTAGATGGTCTCTATCAGTTAGAAAAATGTAATCAGGATATATTCCTTAACATAAAGACAGGTAAAAGAAAATGTTTGATTTTTTTTTAATGCGTTTGAGACTTGCCAAACAACACAGAAAACTTTTAGAAACTTTGTAACTGAATGTATTCTCGTGTGTCTCTTCAGTTTGCACAATATCCTGATCACAAATCAGGGAATCAGGATCAACACTGGCCATATAACTTGGTTTTTAAGAGAGCAAGTATTTGAAGGGCTGTCTAATCATCAGTTTACTTTCTTGCTGAGTGTGTAATTCGGTTTCATCCAAACTTTCTACTCTGTAAAAGCTCATTTAATTTTTTAAGTAAAATTCCACCTTTCTGTGAGTGCCAGCGCTGTAATGGCAAAAAGGCCTTGTATTGACCTTCTGTACAGAAGGAAATTTCAGCGAGTTTGCATTTTTATAAATCATAGTAAAATCTGGCTAACAAGCACTATGACTTCAGTTTATGAAGTGATTCCAGCATTTCTACTTGGGAATAGCTTCCAGTAAATATGCTTAAAGAAATAGGTACTTTAAATTATAACTCCATGCTCTTTGAAATTAATAGTCTATTGAAGGATTTGCCATGCTTAGTTTAGTATGAGTACTTTCCACTTGATCTGTAGCAACTTTTACAATAATCTCATTAAATGAATCTAAAGAGGGAACCAAACATTCTGCTTTACACAGTTAAAGTAGTCATGGAAATTATTAAGGTTTACTCATGCATTGCCACTCTTGTTCATAACCTTGCAGCTACTCTACAAAGCATATGTGAACTTCAGCCTGCAAATTTTTTTGGTTGTTTTGATTTACTCGGTGCCATAACTCCTGGAAAAACAGAAATAAGGATGCTTGTTTACACTGTTAAAAATTAAATTGGAACAGGCTGCCTGGAGAAGCTGTGAATGCCCCATCCCTGGAGGTGTTCAAGGCCAAGCTTGAGTAACCTGGTCTAGTGGGAGTTGACTGTGCCCATGGCAGGGTGTTGGAACCAGATGATCTTCAAGATCCAAACCAGCCCTATTAAATTATTCCTTCTGCTGAGAATATTTCTTTAAATCTTGCTTCTTGAGTGCAGTTTTCCACTAATCAGCTCTAATAACTCTTCAGCACTCATCACAGAGTGATCTGCATAACCTTTCCTGGCAATTTACTGGACTCAGTTTTAGTCACTGTTCAAATATTTAATGTTAATCAATGTTATTGTACTTGGTGTGTGAGTGACCTTTTTTGAAGTTGACTCAATGCTCACTGTGTATCTTATTTCAAATGCAATTTTTATACTATTAACTCTAATATTTTGTCAGGAAAGGCTGGTGTGCATTCAGCCGTTAATTTTCAAAACTTTTGTGTTTGTTTTCTCATATAGAGGATGAGCAATCCTCAGTGGAGTATAAAAAAACACCTCGCTGCAAATGAAGACAATTACTTGGAAGACAAAAGGATATATTTAGATTGCAGGCTGTAGAGCAGACAATATAATACACACAATAGCTCTAAGTAATGGTTTGGGAGCTAAAATGAGCCCATCAGCAATACAGCCCTTTACTTGAGTTAATTTAACCAGCAGAGCTGAGACCACTTCAGCTCAGACACTTGCTGTGCTTGAAATACAGGATGGATTTATCATAAAGATGTCAGAACTAGTAGTGGAATAAAAATGATGACTTGGTAATGATTCTCAGGGTTACATCCCCTACATGAAAACAAGAGTAAAACTGTGGTTATGAACTTAGAACTAAGTAGGACAATTTAATTAAGATTCTTACCGGGTTCCTAATTAAGAACCCCATGAATTTTCTATTTGAGAATGAACTATTTTGAAAAATTAATAAAAATTACAATGCTAAACATAATTTCAGAAAGAGGGAGGCTTTTAAAATAATTTTTTCTTTTTTTTTATTTCATGAAATAAGAATGTTTTGATAGAAATTTTCAGCATTGTTTTCTAGTGAGACAAACATGGATGCATTGAGACAAATGTCACACATACATTCATATTTCATGACAGTTGTCATGCCTAACAGACTGTGTAAACAACTTGCCACTGTTTTTTCATACTTAGTTTTCTCATACTTTACTTATTTTACCAACTTGTTTTACCAACAGGATAACCCATTGGAGTGGTTTGTAATTTCATGTCTTCTGAAGATGAAATACTGGATTATTACACAATTTAACATTATGGAAACTCCACAGTTGGTGATAATTGTATCATTAATGACAGAACTGATGACAAGGTAAGTGGTTAATTCATTAAGCTCGAATGTCAACAGAATTTCATTGTGGATTTCAAGGTTTTTGTTCTATTCTGACCTCAAAAGGCACCACACAAAATAATGTCTACAATATCACTTTGAAAAAAACAGTAAAAATAGTCTCTAGTTTGATTCTTCTGTAGAGGTGAGCAATTTGATGCTATAGATGAACAAATGTGAATGTCATAATGTTTTTAACCAGTGTTGAAAATGAAGCTATTCGTAAGCACAGTTCTGTACAATTGTTCAAGTTTGATAATGCTAGAAGCAAGACTTCTTTCAAGTAATTTTCCTCTGGAAGTTCTTCATCTTTTCCTCTCACCTTATTCTTTTTTGCATATTATTATCAGTATTACTTTGCTACTGTAAATTTGTTTTAAAGTATAAACGCTCTCTAGTCAAGCCAGTTTTCCACTAACAAAAGTTAAAAAAAAATCAAATTAATAAGATCAATCATTAATTTGATAACTGCTGTTTCATTCAGCTCCATATTTGAAAACAGTATTTTTATCACCTCAGATATAAAACTGGAGAAGACTTGTTTGGTCAGAAGAAATTTTAAATTGTATTGCATTGACAGTCAAAATGAAGAAAGTAATAAATCTGCATTTTTTTTGGTGAGCTAATACAGTCAAGCTATTATTGATAATTCCTTAAGAATCAGTCTTGTTGACCTTATTGCAAAAGAAAAACATTATTTTTCTTTTGGAAGTATAATAAATACAGACAATGTTCTATTTCTTTATCTTCTACAGTAGAAAATTATCAGGCAGTGTGTACAAATCTGATAAAAACAGGAAAAGAAACAAAGAACAAGGTTTAGGAGTATAGCAGAAGAAGAAGAAGAAGAGAAACGCTATGATATAGGTAATATAATCAAGGTTAATACCAACAAGATCAAAGATATTTGGGGGGTTTTTTGTATAGGAAAAAAAGAGTTTCTTGTCAAAAAGCGTAAAGTGAACAAACCCCTGCCTTGGGAGCTTTTGGGGCAACACAGAATCATAGAATCATAACATCATAGAATCATAACATCATAGAATGGTTTGAGTTGTGAAGGACCTTAAAGATCATCTAGTTCCAACCCTCCTGACATGGGCAGGGACAGATCAGGTTGCTCAGAGCCTCAGCAAGCCTGGCCTTGGATATCTCCAGGGATAGGGCCTCCACCACCTCGCTGAGCAACATGTTCCAATGTCTCACCACCCTCATGGTGAACTCAAGTCCTTCCATTTTTCTCCCCAGTTTGCCTCTAGGCAGGTTCCACGTACCTCTCTTTTCCTCCATCTCCTGCCTCTGCCCCTTTTCCAACCCATTATCCCCCAAATCCCACACACCTTGGCTCCACTGAAGACTCCTCCCCTTCCCAGCTGTTCCCAGTCAGCCCCCTCCACCCACTCTCCTATTTAACACCAGCAGGGAAAGGCAGCAGCCTCCATTTACCCCCACTGTGGGATGCTTCTCCTGGTGTCTCTGCTGCAGGATATCACTTGTGAGTTGCATTTTCCAAAGGGACATGGTGGGAGGAGTAAAGGCTAGGGGGCCTATTGGCTCCCTGCCTGGTTAGGCAGGGGGACATCTGGGATTGTTCTCTCAGAGGAAATCCATCCTCAGAGGAAGTATGGATTTGGGTTTATTTGCTCCTTGCTGGGCAGGAGCAAGCTGACAGCTGGCTCTTGGAGGGCAAGTTCTGGAGGGTATAGATTAGAGGATTAGGGCCTGAGCAACCTGCTGGAGGAGGAAAGTATCTGGAAGGGCACCAAGATGTGCACCAATGATGAATACCAGCTGCAGTTGCAGCAGCTTTTTAAGCAATTGTTTTAATTACAAATCATTCTGGGATACACACTGGGTGTCCTTTCTAATTACTCAGCGTGAGGTGCAAGCAACATTGCAGCAAAGATCAAGCTAAAGAGATATCGAGCATGAAAAACGCTTAATTAGCATGAAAACAAAATAGAAGGAAGAAACAGAAGCAGAGAGCATAGAACTTAATTTCTAGACCAAAAAAAGCCTGTAAAGGCATGAAAACAAATGGAGAGCTGCCTAATGGAATAAGGATGAAAGAAATGAAGGCAAAGCTTTTGGTATTATCTTACTGGGGGGGAAAAAAGGAAAAATTATACCACCTCCAGGAATAATGCCTGAAGCACTGGCACACTCGTGTAACTGATGAGCACCAAAGCCCATGGGAGACTGAGACTGTAAAGAAATCAAAGCCAGAAGTAGAAGAAATAGATCCGTTACAAAATACACTCCAGAAGCGTAAGGGAGTCCAGAAAGCAAACCACAGGCAGGTCTAACAAAGTGAACTGTTAGATGACAAATAATCAGAGGGGGAAATGGCCACTCTTTTGAAATACTCCAATGAGTGTGTCCTGACAGAGTGCTGCCCTGGAATGGAAAGATAGCAATGTGATCTGAACACCTGCAATTGAAGATTAACATTTGCAGTGGGACTATAGCTGATCCCAAACATTGCTCATGGTGCAGCAGGCATGTGACACAGGACTGATAAGTTTGCAGTTCTGCTTTTACATCAAGAGCCAGCTGAACCTTCCAGCAGATCGCAGAACCAACTACCTATGACCCATGAGAAATAGCACCAATACTGACCAAGCATGCTTAAATTATTCTGACTGCTGATGAAACCTAGTATTCCAAATGTCTTATTCCCTACAAGAAATCTGTGAGGAAAGTTTACTACAGTTCTAATGGCTCAGCACAAGTAGCTTGTGTAGTCCACAGGTGATAGGCCATATTTACATTATCTGTGTGCTACATGACAGAAATTCAGAAGTTTGGGGTTTTTTTCCTTTCCTTTTTTCTTACATAGCAAATTATACACTGTGACCTTAAAATAATTAAGACTTCGTAGTATTAAAACTACAAAGTCAGGTATTCCAGAGAATGATAAAAATTAAGGTCACATGTGGTAAAAATATCAGAAGATTCAGGAGTTTTTAAGTCAATAGAATGCTTTTAAGTTTTATCTGCAAAAAAGATGTTTGTCACTTCTCATGTCAGGAATGAAGTTACCTTTAGGTAATAGTTGACCTAAGTGTTTGATGTGAAAGTCAGAACTTATGCCTGGTTCAAAGATGCATCACCAGATTGCAGGTGATGCCATTATTTCTATAGGAAAAGCTGTTGACCAATGTGCCTGATACCAAAGGATGAATATCTGTAATAAATTTGTATAGTGCAAGGAACTAAGCTCAACAGAAAGCAGTTCAGTCAGACCTTCTATCACATTGTCCAACTAACTTCACATGGGAAAGGAAAGGCAATAAAGAACTATTTGAGTTAAAGCACATGAAATCAACTCATCAGTTTATGAAGCTAAAAGATAGCTGCCTGTCCTTTAGAATTACTGACCTATCTTGAACACATCTGAGAATGACCAGAGTCTAAAGAAGAAGTGTTTGAAAGAATAAGGAAAAAAAGGTTGGTCCTAGTTTTAAATTCCTTTAGTTTTTTGGAGCAAAGCAAACAGTGCAGGTCACAAGCAGGCACAAAGGGACACAGACACCCACAGCGCTTTTCAGTGGGTTCATAGAAGGCTCACATATGAGATGCATTCAGACACAGGAGGAGCTGCTGGCTGGAGTCTTCAAAAGTTCATTAGCTTTAGGCACAAAACGAAAAGGTGATCTAATCACAGGTGATTATTTTTATCAAGCAAACCAGTGATGCTTTCAAACAGAAAATGTGATGCTATTCAAATTCCAACATCAATACATGCAAATGTGCTCCTGTCTGAGAATGTTATTACTGCTGACAAGTGCAGAGCGCAGGAAATTGTTTCCATGGTTCAGAGCAGGTTCTGCATCTTCACTAATGGAAGGTATCAGGCAATTGAACAAAGGTGGTGACAGGATGAGTTAGTGGAAGTAAAAGAATCATAGTTACTAGTTCAATAGATTGAAATAAAAGCCTGATGATTCATCGTCTCTGAGGGATGTACATGCCAAAGTGAGGCTGCAGCAGGACATCGTGACACCAGATCCACTTCCAGAGTCCACTCTCCTCTCTAGTCACCTGTGCTCCTCGTCCTGCCCTTGGGGGAACTTCAACGAGGTTGATACGAGTGTATTTTTGGGGGTTAGCTGTTGTTACATCCCCAAAAGCCTCCCAAGCCGAAGAGGAGATGTAAAGCCACAGTACCCTCTGCCACCAGACGGGCTGTCCACGGGATGGGTAAAGTAAGAGCAGGGCAGGCAGCCAACACCTGTGCTAAGGGCAACCTGCACTGCTTCGGCTCTCCAAGAACAGAATTTAAAGCAAGCTCTCCAGAGACCGACAAGGCCGGGGGCCCCGCAAAACGTGACGAAGCGTCAGGCGCCGCTCGGAGAAGAGGCTACCACCACTCCTGCCAAACGGCCTTCGCCCGAGCCCGGCGGAAAACGGAGGCGTGAAAGCGCTCCTCCCCTCCCCACCCCGAGGTGGCAGCGCTTGCGCGGAGGCCGCTTGGCTTCTTCCGGCAGCTGGAGCGTAGAGGAGGCGGGGTAAGATGGCGGGCCGCCTGCCGGCAGTCGGCTGGGTTCCTGCCGCCGCGGCGCTACTCCTGGGGTGTTGCGGCGCAGCGCTCGCCGGCGGTGTCCAGGTACGGAGGCTGGTGGAAGCGGCCGGCGGGGAGAGAGAGAAAGGGTGGGCGGCGCCGGGCTCTTGCGCTGCTGTTTCCCCCGGCCTCGTCTCGTCCGCCGCATTGGGGGCCACGCCGCTGGAGCTGCTCCGAGGTTGTGTCGGCTTCGGCGAGAGCTCCGTAGCGGAGGGAAGAGCAGACAATGCCCGCCCCACGCTGCCCGCCCCGCCGGCCCCTGCCGCTGCTCTCTGCCCCCTGGGCCAGACGCGCGGGGCTCCCCTCAGCCGGGGGTTGTCGGTGTGTGGGGCGGAGCGTCCCAGAAGCAGTGGGGCTCGTCAGAAGCACTAACATCTTTAAAGTTAAAACACTCTCCACCTTGTATTTGAGTACGTTTGTAGGTTTCACTGTTGCCTCACTTAACTTTAAGTAGTCGGTGTTTTATTTTCCTTTCCTAGGCATTTTTCTGCCTCTGTTCCGTGTCAACAGGTTACAAGTCAGGGTGAGGTGCTATCCTGTGCTCTTCTTGTGGCTGTGACTTATTTACACACAGGAGCTCGTGTATTTTTTGTTTGTTTTGTTTATTTTTTGCAAGTGGGAGTAACTTCCAATAATAATGCCTTTTGCACAGTGCCCACACGGCATCTGGAGCATTGTTTGCCTTTGAATTCTGCTTCATTAACAAATGGTTATGCTTAAAATAAACTAAAAACAGGACAGAAGTAGCTAACAGAAAAACTTTTAGAGCCTTTGTACTGATAACTAAACAGCAAAATGTTTGGGATTTGAAGTACAGTGGCTTTTACTTTGTGTTTTATGAGACCCCTGGCCCAGTACCCCTGAGAGAATTCAATTAATGAGCCTTGATTCATATCCTGTGACAAACTCATTCCCTCTGCCTCTTTCTTTGGCTCCACTTATGTGTTAAAGAAAATGGGCCCTCTGCTCTGCAAGATGTGGTAGGAGCTATGCCTAACACTGATTACTAAGGTTATTTTTGTCACAGCTCCTGTTTTTGGGAGATGAATGGAGCTACCTTAGATTTAAAATGGGTTAAAACTGCAGATTCAATTGCCTGCTTTTGAAAAGATGAGAGGAGCAATGAAAATGGAAATCAATCAAAGCCCCTTTTCTCAATAAGGAAGAAACTGTAGGTCAATAAGTAATTTTATTATGTTCTATGAGTGTCATTTAGAATAGAGATGTGGGGAGTGTTTTGTTTTACCTAAGCTGAAATTAACCAGTAGTTCTTTTTCCTGTGTAGTTTAGTGAATTTTAGGGAAAGATTTGGAGTAATCATCTTGCCTGAAATTTGCTAAATGGAACAAAAAACCTACCTCTCTTGATGCTTTTACAAGGTTTATTCAATGGTAAACATAGCATGAAACTCAATTGCAGGTTTTTCTTTCTTATTACTAAAAAATTTTATTTCTTCTGTCTCTTAGGATCGAGCAGAGCAGCTCTTTAGAAGTGGACACACAAATAACTGGGCAGTTTTGGTAAGTGAGGTCCCGGTTGTTCCAGTAAAGTTGGCAGTTTTTCATCAGGAGCCATAATTGCAAGAGTCACTCAGAAATCCTGTTCATTTGAAAGAAACTGGAAGATAAAGACTTGTAAATTAATAAATATGAAAGTTTGCCTGCAAATTTACTACTTCATAATAGAACTGTCTTTTCATTATCGCTGCATTTCAAACACTAAAACCATCTCCCTATATGGGAGGATTCATAAAACTAAAGTCCTGACATCATTAAAACAGTTAACCATACTGCATAGTGAACAGAAGTGTCAGAGAAGCCTGTCTCTTGGACCATAAAGGTACAGTTTATTTCTGATCTTGTTCCTGATCTGTTAACTTGTGTTGAGAGGCTTAGGATGTGATAAATTCAGGCAGTGTATCATTTTGATTACCTTATCCTAATGTGTTTTTCTTTGCCATGAATCTTTTATTGGCTTTGAATCATGCTAAACAATTGGTCCTTAATCAATTCAGATCTTAATGACTAATTTGTTTCAGAACAGTGTTGTAGTTACTCTGCAGCTTTTCCAGGTACTAAAACTGAGCAATGTAAAAGTAAAGTTAACAGTAATTAATTGAATTAAAAGGAATAATTTCTGTATTTGACAGTGTACAAATCCGATACTATTGAAGCAACAATAACTACTTTAATGCTGTTAGCAAGTAAGTAGTTTCATTAGTACCTATGAAAACATATTAAGTGTAAAATTAGGTCCAAGGAGATAGGCTTTCTGTCCTCAATGGATTCTCTGCTTGTTGTGAGGTTTGTTTTTTTTTTCAGCAGTTAATGATTAAGCTTTATAAAAATTGCTGGTATTTTTTTTTAGCTGTTAAAATAGGGGTTTACTGATATTGGACACTTCAAACCCGGGGCTGTACTGCAATCCCACCTCATCAGTCATTTGAATTAATGTGCTACAGAGTGAATAGCTGTATTGAGAAGGAGAAGGAGATAATGAAGGACCCGGGTAGATGACAGTATATTAAAATGACACTGTTAGGTTGGCCACAGTTAGTTTCAGAGCTTTAAATCATGCTGAAAGAGAAATGCTCTTATGGGCAACTGGTTCTTTTGAGCTTTTCTCTAAATTCCTAACTGATGGGATCATTGAGACTCAAGGGGATCCATTCAGAATGAAATTTTATTATTATTTAAGCTAATATTTTTCTCTTTTGAAAGCAAGGTCTAGAGAAAAAGGTGTTTCTATTTAAATTAGAGCCATACTTTTAAAACTGGAAAATTTAAAAACTTTTAAAAGTACTTGAATAATAATAATCGCCTAGATTGGAAGTGAACTTTCAGATCATTGAGTCCAACCATCAGCTCAATTCTGGCAAACATTTGTGTTCTTGTTTCTCCTTTTTTGTGGTTTTAGAATTGCCCCTTCCAAAATGCTTTTTTCCTTTGTCTGTTTGAAAGGCTTGTAAAATTGAAGGAAATTTGTCACCAAAGGAGAATTGCTGTCCTTGCTGTGGAGCAAACTACAAGTAGTGAGTTTAAGTTAAACACAAAGGCAATGATAAGGCTACTGAGGAATTGCAGCAGTTGCCTCATGAGGTTTCTTAGCAGATTAAATTCCTGACCTAGGGGACAGTTTAAGTACAGGAATGCCTGATCCACGGCTGTTTTCCTGTTAGAACTGTAGAACCTGAACTCCCTTGAGATTTTTGGGAGCTTGAATTCAGATTTTGGTGGGCACTCACTTAACTCTTACTTTGTTGTATTTATCTCCTTGAGTGCAAATTTTTGCAGTGTATTTTTTCTTGTGTCTGGCTTCTGCATGAATTTACTTCTGCATTTGTGCCAGAATGCTCCCACCGTGGGTTTGCTATTGAGATGATTGGTCTGTCTTCAATTTGATATGAAGATAGTAAATGAAAAAAATTAGCTTGCCCTTGCTTTTGCTGAGTTATTCCCACAAGTTTCACTTCCTGTGAGTTTTTTCATGAAACAATATGTTAAGAACATTTTCTTCACTTTCATACTCGGCGTTTGCTGCTTAGGTACAAGATTCATATAGCTTATATCATGAATTTCTTGGTGTTGATGTGTTCTTTCTGATTTGTTACTAGCTTGTTAATACTCCTGTAATCACAATCTTCTGATCCAATGTTCCAGGGCAGTTTGTATTTTTTACACTATTTATTATGCTTTTTTTTTCCTTGAAAATTCAAGGTGTGCACATCTAGATTCTGGTTTAATTATCGTCATGTGGCAAACACTCTTTCGGTGTACAGAAGTGTCAAGAGACTGGGCATTCCTGACAGGTGAGGAAATATCAGTGTATGCAGTTCCTTGCCAATGGGCTACTAAAGTTCTCTTGTTGCCTGGAACAATACAAAATACTTGTCTCTTACCAGTTTGACCGGGTAAAAGTAAAAAGAATGACCACCCATACTGAAAAGTGTGGCAGTGTTGTACAAAAGGAAAAGCAACAAGTTAGATAATAAAATTTCCAGTTGGAATAGGCTTCTGACCTGTGTGGCTTACATTCAAAACCTTCTTCCAACCAATTCTCTTTTAATGTTACTTTTTAAATAGAAACGGTTGTACTGCTGTGCATGTGTGGAGGAAAAAGTAAATGTTTATTTCTCTTCTATATTGTGCTCTTCTGACTTCTGTCATTACCATTTCATATTTATGACAGCATTTTATTCCCTTTGAAATAATTTACTTTGATTATTTTTGAGGGCTGATGCTTCTGATGTCTTAAACAGCATTTCTCTCTTGTTCATGTGGGGTTTTTTTGTTCTTTGTGGAGTTTGTTTGCATTTAATAAAGAATAACTTCACTTCATGCAGCACTCACTGGTTAATAATGAGAAGGACAGGAATGATGTTTAAATAGCAGGACACAATTTAATTTATAACTGTGCCTGAATTAGTACCACTATTTGCAAGCTTTCCTTTTGTAAGCATTGTCTGGGAGAACACCAAGATCATAGTTCAGGAGAGACTATATCCAAGTCAGGGTTATCCAAAGAAAGAACTGACGTTGCTTTGTTCCAGCAATCTCTGGCACTTCCTTCCTAGTGCTAAATCTCTGGTGATGACTTGTTATTTCATATTTTGACCCAAATCTGACCCTGTCAGCTGAAATATTAATCTTTTGCTGCATGGAACTTGTGAAAGCATTATAATACACTGTGGTTTTTTGTTTTAGTTTTCTTGGTACTAAGAAATGGTGGGTTGGAATTTTTCCATTAGTCCTATGAAGAGGATAAAATGTGCAGTGTCAGCCTACTGGTGTTCATGAAAATTCCATTAACACATTATTGTGCAGTAGTCTATTAGATCTAGTATAATGGCTTGAGAGATGTTCATCAGCTTCTCAAATTTAATTAAAAATTGCCATAATGTTTTTAATTGGTCTGTCTGAAAGGGTGCAAACAGGCCAGGATTTCTTCTGTGAAATTGCATTGAAATGATTTAGCACCCAATAAAAATCTCCAGAGTTTTTTATGGAGAGTTATGCCAGCCTGGATCCAGCAAGTCTGTATCATAATGATGCTAAGATCAGCTGCTCCTGTGCACATTTTGACCTAACTTAACCCTGAGATAAATGGCAGTTTGATGCATTTTCATCTGTGGTTTCTATAATAGTGAGGATGTGCATAAGAAAGTAGGGTAGAACTAAGCAAAGCTTCAGTTGGAGTTCCAGGAATCTTCTTAATGTTATAAGCTATTGTAGTCATGGAACAGTGTTGTTTTGATTTTTGTTTGACTGTTGTATGGCAGTAGAATGGCTGAAAAAATTTTGTCTTCTTTTCCACAGTCACATTGTCCTGATGCTGGCAGATGATATGGCTTGTAATCCCAGAAACCCCAAACCAGCTACTGTGTTCAGTCATAAAAACATGGAGCTAAATGTCTATGGAGATGATGTGGAAGTGGATTACAGAAGCTATGAGGTGACTGGGCTTTAATTACATTGCTAGATCTTTGTTTTCAATGTTGTTTTAAAGATTTATGCATCATCTGCAAAGACTGAGGAAATGTTTCTATTCATGTTACTGTTTTTGGGCTGGGGTATTATTACCAACTAACAGATTTATGACATGCATCCCTCTTGTCTTTGGTACTCGGTTTTGTATTTGCAATTTATTACACCAGAAACATGTTGTGTATGGGCCATTTTAAATATTACACTGTTAAAATAATTCATAGAATTCATTGTATGTGTGAGGAATTTACATGTAACTGAAATTTGTCTTATTTGGGAATTGGCTAGCCAGTGTCTCATCTTGAAAACATTAATACCTCTGTGAAACTTCTAGCGTGCAAGTGAAATGTTTATTAGAGAGACCTACTTAAATTTCTGATCTTAAGTATATACTTTCATAAAAATAAAAGCCATAACCTAATCATTATTGTAAATTGATTACTACATAGAAACCTGCATTCTGTCACCTTTTCACTTTTATGTAATATTCCTTCAAGCGTTGTCTTTACAAGTTGATCTTAAATTGGACATCATTTATATGGTTTAATAATGCTGTATGGGCTTATGGGAGCATATTTAAGTGTATGGTAGATGTTTTATTGTTCTGCAGCTTTGTGTAAAGAAATGTTGATACAACATTGAAATAGAGATATGTTATTTTTATCATATTTTTTCCTGAGTATGGATCTGCCCATGTACTTGTGCATGAAGAGGAAGTGATGTTTTATAGGATGTTGTACAGCTGCCATCCAGATGGGTCATGCCTGATCACTCAAAGACTGAAAAGTAACTGAAATTGATCTGGTTTTTCCTTTTCCTGAGTTGTGGAGGGAATTTAAACTTAGTTTTCCATGGTAACGTGCACTGATGTTGGAGCATTTTCTAGGTATTGAGAAGCTTTGGCAGAATAAAGCTATAGGCTGACAGATTTTCAGAGCAATGACAGTGTATTTAGAAATTATAGTGGCAGTAGGCTTAGTGGATATAATAAAGCAACAGGCTGATGTTAGTGGGATGAATGAAAAGATACGAAATTATTGTGAATCTGTAGTAAAACCTTGAACAAAAAATTTGTCTGTGCAGTTTATACTGTGCTAGATTAAGTATCATTATATACAGTGCATATTGTATTGTTGCATTATTTAATCCATATAAACTAGCCTAGATTTTTTAATTGGTATTTTTCTCTTTATAAAATTACTTTATGCTTCTATTCATAGGTTACTGTTGAAAATTTCTTGCGTGTTTTAACAGGAAGAATCCCCCCAAACACACCACGATCTAAACGCCTTCTTTCTGATGACAGAAGCAATATTCTAATATACATGACAGGTAATTGCAGGTTTCTGCATACAATTTATTGATGTTTGTTGTTCAGTTGGACAGGCCTGTTAGAAAGCATAAAATCCCATCAGGAGTTCAAACAAATAAAAAGATCAAGAAAAAGAATTTTTTTTTTATTTTTAAAATATGCCATACCAAGTAAGACAGTGAATATCTTTTCCAGTTTAAATGATGTAGATATATCATTATTATTGGGCTGATACCTTCTTTGATTGGGATCAGTGTCAAGAAAGAGGATGTTGTTTGCGTTTTTTAGCAAAATAATGAACTAGGCTGAACAGTGAAGTTATGTAGGTTGAAAGAATATAACTTCTGATTATCCATCAGGCCATGGTGGAAATGGTTTCCTAAAATTTCAAGATTCTGAAGAGATCACAAATGTAGAACTTGCTGATGCCTTTGAACAAATGTGGCAGAAAAGGAGGTAAGAAAAAGTGCAATTATGGGTTAGATACTGCATTTTGTGAATGTGCCTGAAGTCTTACTGGTAGCCCTTGCTTGCCTTCAGCCAGTGGTATTATATGTTGTCCATCTAACTTCGTGGAAATTTGCATTCAGAAAGAAGAGTTTTTTAATTTTGGTTTCAGCTTGCTGTAGTTTCAGCTGCTCAAATGTACTGCTTTGGCTAAGCTCATATCTTATCATCAATTAGAGTGCATACTGTTCCTTAGGTTCCTAGCAGCTGTCCTGGTAACTAATAAGCAAAGTAAGTAAGTGTATGTTTGAATTTAAAGAGAAGTGGGCTAGGAGGCTGTTTTATTTCTTTCAGGTACAATGAGTTGTTGTTTATTATTGATACTTGTCAAGGAGCATCCATGTATGAACGATTTTATTCACCTAATATAATAGCCTTGGCTAGCAGCCAGGTTGGAGAAGATTCTTTATCAGTAAGTAGATTTTTGTGATCCTGAAGACAATTTTCAGAATGCCTGATTTAAAAACACGAGTACTACCCACTTTTGAGTAAAAACTTCCTTTCTGCTGAATGTGTAAGGCACTTAGTTGAACTTTGGTTTTGACAAAACTTGCAGGTGTGCTTTCCTGCTTGTTTCTGTTCACCATCCCAAAAAGGGAGGCTAATAATTTCTGTGCTTGCTACCCAAGTTATACACTGAGTGATATGTGTGAGGAATATTCAGGCTAGGGCTTCTTACACTTACATATATAAAGCTGCCACCTTCCACCTCTGTAATTATGCTGCAGCTGTATTACAGGAGGAATGGTAAGATGGAGATCCTCACCTGACCAAAACCAGGTTAGGATTACCTGAACCCACACAGTGCTGAAAGATAAGCTCCCAGCCCCATTTTTCAGTTCCCAGGAAGTTCAAGGCAGCCCACAAACCTGTACTAGGTTGTTAAGTGGTGCCCTTTCTTTTTGACAAACGTGGGTATTAGCAGGATATAGTCAAAAAATGAAGATTCGCTGTATTGTTTGGCTTGTCAACAGTATGTTTCTTCAAGGCTTGTATAATTTGCCCAAGATCTAAAACCCCCATTGTGCTTAACTGTTCTGACACGCTTTTACTTTCTGTTCCTTGTTCTGAATGTTGAGTTCTTTCCTGCAAATGCTCAATAACTGCTGTGTGTTGTTTTTAAGCATCAGCCTGATCTTGGGATTGGCGTTCATCTTATGGACAGATACACATTCTATGTTCTAGAGTTCTTGGAAGAAATTCATCCAGCCAGTCAGTCAAATATGAATGACCTAGTAAGTAGAAAATGCAACATTCTTGAATATGCTAATGATGACTTCAACAATTTGAAAATTAATTCATGTTATCCATAGTGTTTCCAAAGGTTCTTTATTCTACTGTTTCTCTTGGAAGCAGCTTTGGGGGTATTTTTGCCATGATTGAATGTAATTGTGTAACACTTTAAGCCAGTTGTCTGGCTGCAGAAAATAATTAGTCAGAATTATCCAGATTTTGTTATTAATTGAAAATTGAATGAAGTGTTCATTAAATATTAATTTGAACAGAATGAAGTAGTTGCATGTGAAAAGTGATAGCAGGAAGCTTCTAAAACCAGCTTAGTGAATAGCAGGCACTTTGCAGATGAGTAAACGCAGCCATTGAAATTGGTTTTTTAAACAGTTGAAATTTTAGCTTTTCATTCACAAATGCCTGCAGACTAATTTCTCTGTGTATCTGCTTAGATTCCAGAGCAGGATATGTACAAATTCAATGGCTTTTGGAATTAATTATGTATTATGTATATATTAATTGTAGCTTTCAGATGTGAGGCAGAAGAGAAAAGGCAGCCCACAACCAATAACCTATGATAAAATTAACGGAAATGCCTTTAACATTTCGATGTATAATATGCTGGTGAGATGACTTTAAAAGTAACTTTATCTTATTTACTCTATTAACCCTTTATTCCTGTTGCAATATTGGTTTAATTGCTTTTTTTCTTACGCTTCAGCACCTTTTAGCTGTAAATCCTGACGTGCTCTATTAGTGATTCAGAAGCCTCCAATTACAGAGCACCTTGACTTTGATTCATGTCTGTAAACAGAGGAGCCACTCAAAAGTTTTATGCCGCTCTGTCTACAGTGGATGGTGTTATCCTGGCTGCTATCCGCACAGCAGAATCCACTCTTAACAGCCCATACTTCCCAGTTTTTGTGTTGATACAGAATTGATTCAGTCACTAAGATTCCAGATTCTCCGACTACCATGAGAATGAAATTCTAACCTGCAGTTTAATGCCTTGTAATCACAATATATAGATAATTTAAAAATAAATCTCGCTAAAGAAGAATATGCTACTTCTTTATTAAGTATCTTTTAACTAGTTCATTGAGACAGCACTTCAGAACTCTGTTCTATAAACCAGAAAATGAATTGATGTTAAAAGTAATAAAAAGTGAACACTGATATCTACTGTGTTAAGACACCATCTGGGAATTGGTGTAAGTAGCTAGCTAGATGCTAATCCCGCAGCTGTGAAAAGTATACAAAATTTGTTAGCTGGCTGAGTAGTTTACAGAGTGAGCTCTTTGGCAAAGATATATAGACATCTTCCCTTGTAGTTTTGTTTTTTCCTATATACCAAATACTCAGAAGGATAGTGGCAATTTGGGTTTTTTTGTGATCATATGTGATCAGTCTGCTTATTGTTGCTCTGGGGCGGGAAGAGAATGGACCCAAATATACCATGATTTGTGATGATTGTCTACTGAGTTGTCATATGCATGTATTTCAGCAAACAGAACCTCTTGATTTTGAGTCGGTGTTTTTCAGGCCTTCATCTAAGCATTCCCAAACGACACGGTGTCATACCATGCTAAGGATATAAACTCACTTTTTGCCAAAGATAGATGCTTCGGTACTGGAATGCACTGTTAGTGTTGTACTGGTTAAGAAGAAAGATGCACTGCTTATCCAAGTCAGATTTTTAACACTTTTCAAACTCAGGGTAACATATTAGGTGGCTCGCTTAACTAGTGTAAAAATTATTATTATTATCCTTTGATATGAAAAATGTTTGGTCTTTTAGATGTACTGTGTATTTGTTACACTGCTTCTATCACATCACTTCTTTACTTTTCTCCAACCACTCTTGAAGCAACTTCTTTTCATATCCACCTAAGTTTTGGATGCTGCATTCCTGCAAAGAATGAGACATCTTTTTCAATAATCCACTCCACCTACTCCCCACCTGCTCCATCTGTGTTGCTAAGGGATAGAATAAAGCTGTGCAAATGACTGACTTTCCATTTGATCACAATTCCAAAAAAGTAAATTGAAATGTCATATTTTTGAACTCTTAAAATAAGATTCAAAGTGATTTCTGAATGAGATATAATTTGTCATAAAATAGCTAAATATGTTGTTCAGAAAATTCAAGATAAATAATTTCCTGTTCTGGGGAATTCTTTAACTTTATTTGAAGGAGTTTGGAAAAATCAACATATGAGCAAATAAGTTTTGGTAAGTCAGCATTTGCCTCTTTTTTTTTGTTTTGTTTTTTTTCTTTCCTCCTTCCAGAAGACTCCAGTTGTTAGTGTTATTCAGCTGTGATGTGATTCTTGGTCCTTTACTGTTCACACTCATTCTGAATAGGTAGATTCTTAATGCTGAAGTCACATTCTGGGTACCACTGCACATTTCATCTCAACATCTCATGCTGCTGAACTGTGGGAAAGACTAGAAATAGTTGGGTGCAGTGTCAGTTTACCACTTTCAGTGCTGATGCAGTTGTTTTGGGACATTTACACTCTCTCATGAGCTTGGAAAAGGTATAGCTACAGCATGGATTCATGCATCAAATAGCTGGCTTAAAAGCTTAGCTCTTAGAGCTTGCTTCAGAGACTTACTCATTTATGTTTGTGCTATTAGTTGGAGCAGAGTTGAAGAAAATTGATTGCACTTTGGTAGAACAAACTTAGGAGGGTTGTGCACATTGACAAACAGCTTAGTATGGGAAGCACAGTGCTGATGAATCTAGTTCATTTTCACAGGGAGAAAAAGAGAAACGTTTGATCTGCCCCTGTCTCTTCTTTAGCAGTTGTGTGATAGAAACTCTGCCGAGAGAGCTGGGAATCATTAAAAAGGAGCTGACTGGGTATGTGAGCTTTTATGCTTCAGTTAAGGTAAAGGTGAAAGTGAGCTCAAGTCTCCCTGGGCCAGCAGCCTGATAGGATATACTTTTACAGGCTTAGATGAAAAAGAAAAGGTGCAAAAAAGCAGAAAGGAGGAAGGAGAAATCCTCTATGAGGTAAAGCCAGGTACATTGTTTCCTCACAGGGAAGCTTTTTAAATGCAGGGCTCTGTTGTCCTGAGAGAAGGGACTGCACAAGCCCAGCATTCTTGGTCAAGCTGAGAACAGAATTTCCTCAAGGAATTAGGGACTGAAACTCAATAGATTTTGTCAGTCATAGTCTGGGATAGTTGAGGCTGCATCTGTATTGAGCTAATTAGGGCTTTTGTTTTTGTCCTAAGAATGCAATCTTCTAAGGCTGATGTAATCGGGTATAGAATGTAATCACGACATGATGTAATCAGGTACATGAACTCTAGATCCAGTGCCTGGCAGACCTGTTCATGAAAATCACTTGGAATGGCCAATAAGAAGTTGAGTGGGCAGCAACACAAAACCATCCAGAGCACTGCAGAGCCATTGTCTCAATCTAGCAGGGCTCTGTCTGACTCCTGCACTAGTAGGGTTATGTGTCTCGTTTTGAAGTGTCTTGTAGTGACTGAGACATGAATTCAGCTTTCCAAGCTAATCAAAGAGGGGAGAGTGAGTGAGTGAGGCCTTAGGCTGCATTTCATGGCACTTTGTGTAACATTAGTAATAAAAATGCTAACAAATTATTATTTTATTATATCATGTGCATTACAAGATCCATTAAAATAAGGAGTCTATCCAGATGCGGAAATATTAGATACTATTGTCGCAAGTGTGCTAGGACTTGTGCAAAGAGGCATCATGTTCAGAATGCATTGATTTTGCCTCAAATACATAACAATCTTGCTACTTTATTGTCATGCTGTTTTCTCACTTTTAGGTCTACCTATTTTGTGCAAATGCACCTTCATAGAGTATTCAGTCCATTGAAAACAGTTTATTAGTGATGATTTCATCTTCCAGGTGTTGTAGTGTGTACTGGATAGAGTGGATCTAATATAGGCAAAATATGTAGGTAAAATAGATGATAAGGCATCCAGCTAATCAGTAGGATGCCTCTGTGAACTAAATGTACATAATACACCTTTGATATTTGAAGATCCTAATTATGCAAGCTATAAACTGGAAATAAGAGAGATTTTTTATCTTTTCAATCAAAATGTAAATTCTTCCTTTTTAATGTAACTTTTAGCTACATATCAAGGTTTGTTTAATCTTGCTTATCTCCTTTTGGTAAATATAGAGAGTTTATACCTACTTGTGCTCTTTGGAAGATTGTAGCAGCATTGCTGCATCTGTATTCAGAAATATGTTTGTGCATTTAATCAATTAGGTGTAATTGATGGCTGGCTTTCACAGAAGCATTTCTGAACTCAAACAGCATAATTGTGAGGATAGAGGTTTTCTGAAATGCATACTCAAGATGTTTATGCCTCTTAATGTTTATGTTCAATCACTTTTTTCAGCTGTCAGGCTTGTACTGTAATTAATGCAAATTTGGCATGCCATTTGTCTTTCTTTTTATAGCAATTTCATTTTGGAAGGTGCATGTAGAAACTATTAGGTGGATGAGGCACAGAATACAGTTGTCTGTCTTTGTTTTCAGTTCCAGGTCTGTCCAAAAAGTCTGTGTGTTTCCACACCCGGGCACCGAACTGATCTCTTTCAGCGGGACCCTCAAAATGTTCTGATAACAGACTTCTTTGGAAGTGTGAGAAAGGTGGAAATTACAACAGAGACAATTTCTTTGGACCGTGACTTAGCTGGTTTTGAGAGCAAGTAAGTAGTGACTGTTTAGATCTGTACAGAAGTGGGTAAGTCATGTAACTGCTAAGGAAAGCACTCCGATTTTCTGTCATTTCTTGAGAAAAATCAGGAATTTGGTATGGACCTGCTGCTATTGCTGAGATTGGATTTGCCATCTGAAAACTTTGTTTCACAATTCTTACTGCTTTATTCAGTCCTGTAGAGAAATATTGCTAAAGACCAAGGTATGGATGTCAAAACCAACGAAAAATATGGTGTAAAATCTTTCTTCCACAACAGTTTTTCTTCAATGTGCATAAATGCTTTGTTACTGTCAATTCCTCCTCTCAGTATAAGCCAACAGTTAGTTGTTTCATAACCAATGGCATTTTAATGAATGCTTTGTTCCTGTTCTGTGACTTTGGCTTTTAACAATAACTGCCCTGAGAATTTCTGTGGTTGAATTACAGCAATTCATTTGAATAAAATTACATGTGGTAGTTCATAGATAGATGCTGCAGTGGAGTTTCTATCACTTTATGGATGAAGAAAGAGTTGTAAACTGCCTATTTTTGGTATTCTGTTGCCACCTATTGGGAGCACTTGAAGGAAGATGTGTTTGTGCTGTAGAGTCTATTTAGCATTGTACTTACATTTCTATTGCATATTTTATCTTTCCTGATACAGTCCTTTAGGAAGGGGAAGAAAAAAATGATTGAAATTGTCTGCTATACCAGGGATGAAATATTTTTCAGCATGTCCGTTTATGTAAATAATTTTCTATATTTTTTACTGTTGCTCAAACAGAGGAATAAGTTAGTGGATAGTTTTACTAATAATAACAGTAACTGGTCTTCATAATTTAATACACTACAGTTTATTGTATACCATGTTTTATTTTGATGCTATATTTTTCTCTGTATCTTACTTGGTAGTACTAACTATATATATCTTAAGCTAATTTTGTGAAGAGTATTTAGTGACACTAAATTATTTTTTTCTCTGAAGGATAAAAAAGCTTTTGGCAAATAATGAGTATTTATTTAGTCAGTCAAAAATAATTTTGAAAGCTACCCATGTGGGTTTCTAGTTTGTGTATAGGTTTTGGACAACTTTACTCTTCAGAAAACAGGGAATGACGGGTTGGGATTTTCAGCTCTTATTGTTTAGTTAGTTTGGAGCTGATACATGAGTGAATTTTTTTTTTTTTGGTATCTGATACTCTTGAATTGGACACATGGATGAATGAGAAATGGTGCTTGTGCACAGAGAGGAAAATTGCCCTCTTGAAATGTTTCTACATTTAATGAAAGCTTTATTGGTTTATCGTGGCAATTCTGGTTGACTTAAATCTGTGAAATTGTAAGGAGTGGGAACATGCTGTTTAATAGGTAAATAATTCTCTTTAGCTTGGAAGAATCTTCTAAAATGTGTACGGCTGTAAGTGTAAGCACACAGCAGCTGTTCCATGTCTGTAACGTGTGGGATCATTTTAAAGTGTGAAACAGAAAGTTATTCATTGCACTCTATCCAGATACAGTTTTCCAAAAAAGGCACTTCTCAGTTTCTTGTTTCCACTTTTGGAAGAGTTTATAGGTGTCCTGGTTTGGGCCCAAAAGGACTAAAGGACTCCTCCCCAGTGACAGATAGCCCCCCCTCCTCTCTCAGAAGAGAGGAGAGGAAGGAATGAGGAGATTTGTGAGTTTAGAAGAATTCCAGACTACTTTAATAAATAATGAAATAATAGATAAAATTAAAAGGAAAAGATAAAAAGTTATGCAATATTTACAAAACCGTATCAAGCTCCCGGGATGATGATCACATCCCCAGCAGATGCAGGGAGAGTCCCAGGCTAGGACCAGTTCANGGGAAGGGCAAGAGGCCAAGAGCCTGAGAAGGGCAAAGAGAAGGGCTGACCCTTCGATCCCTCAGCTTTTATACTGAGCATGGGGCAGATGGGATGGAATACTCCTGTTGGTCAATTTTGGGTCACCTGCCCTGTCCGCTCCTCCTCTCAGGTGGGACTTCTCTTTGTCTTTCCGTTTCCATCCCCCCCCAGTGGGGTGGCTGACAAACTTTCTGACCTTGATCACCACAGTGAATAATGAAAATGAGAGCTTCTTGCATACCATTCCCTGATCTTATCAGTCTGGGAGCGAACAGTGAACAATGTGCAGTTAATTTCAGAGTTTAGTCAGACAGAAGAGGCCTAGCTGAAAAGTGAAGTTACAAACTAGAAAATTTACCCTATTTTACCTCAAACCAGGACAATAGGGAATGTTATTTTAATGGAAAAGGAAATATGGTCTTTGTAGAAAAGTGCTGGAAAATTGTAGTATGACTACACAGACAGCTGATGTGGAGTGCTTAATTAATCCCTTCATTACAATTCTGAGGTCAGTACCTCTTGTTATGACAGGTCTGTTTCACTACAACAAATTTAGGAATTGTAACTTGAAGTGAATTTTTTGCAGTTTTGGGAGGTCTGCTCTGCAAATACTATTAAGAAATCAGTACACTTCACATACAGCAAGGAAGAAAATGAGTAAATAAGTTGCTGTCACGTGAGGTATGAGGTGTGACCACATACTGGGATGGGACTGCTGGCAGGTTCACCACCTTTTCATCTACCCTCTGCAGTGACTTTGCCAGAGCTTTCAACAGAACTTAGTTCTGTTGTTACACAGTTATGTATCAATTACTTGGTAATCCTGACCTGCTCCCTGGCACCACCATATCAGAGCTGGCAGTTTCACCTTGAGTACCAATGGAAACACTGGACAGGAGAGCCCTTTGAAGTTTCCTTTGTCTTTGGCTGAGACTTGTAGGAAGAAACAACTAGTAATCAGCCAAAAGAGTTGGTGTTCTGTCTCCAAAGGTCTGTCTCCAAAATCTGAGAGTAAAGCATTAAAAAAGTAAAAAGAGGAATACTCTGCTGTTCCTGACTTCGTGGCAATTCCAATCTAAGCTATGTTCACTTCAAAGGGCTTGTTCTGCGGCTGCTGCCATCCTGAGTTTGTAGCTGCCAGTTTTAGCATGAAACCTGACAGTTTAGGGGTTCTGGGGCTTCAGCTGATTACCTTTTTTCTCTAAATCCACATGAAAGAGCGAAAAGTAGTAGAAGAAATGCTGTGTCCTTGGAGAAGGAGTCTTGCAGAGTTTAGTGCATCTAAGAAATTAGGAGTGTGTCTCTTAAACATGTTTTGTAACTCTGCAGCTAGAACACTTTCTCCTCTTCAGCTCCTGTCATGAGGTAAAGATGTGCATCAGTGGAAAGCTTTGCTTAAAATTGGGATGGATATTTCTCTCAAGGGTAGTGAGAAGTGAATTAAAGGCAATGTCATACAAAACCATCTCAGTTTCATTGCTTTTGAGAGCTGGGCTTCTTTTTTAATGCCTCTGGAATAGGAATTATCACAGAATCACAGAATATGAAGGATTGGAAAGGGACCTCGAGAGCTCATGTCATCCAATCCCCCTGACAGAGCAGAAACACCTAGACTAGGTCACATGGGAATGCATCCAGATGGGTTTTGAATGTCTCCAGAGAAGGAGACTCTCTGTGCAGCCCACTCCAGTGTTCTGTCACCCTTACTGTGAAAAAGTTCTTTCTCGGATTCCTGTGGAACCTCCTGTGTTCCACCTTGCATCCATTGCCTCGAATTGTGTTACTGCTGGCAGTGACTGTTTTCTTAAAAATAAATAAATTACCCAATTGTGTTAGGAAGGATGCCTGTGTAACAGAGTAATTGTAATTGGTTATTTGCAGCATGTTGGTATCTGATGTTCTTTCAATCTACTTCAAGTGTGCATGTGTCTTTTTTCTCTTTCCCATCCTTTTTTCTTTTCCACCAGTTGTTCTCAGTAAAGCTGCGGGTGTGTTTTCCTGAATCTATGAGGATCCAGTTTGTGAACCAGTTGGTCTTTTGTTTTTTTTTTTTTGGCTAGTGGGAAAGCTCAGAATTTTCATACTATAAAAAAGGCTGGCTTTTTTCTGAGGTCACCCAGCGTTTTCTTCCCAAGTTGGCTCAGACTGATAAAACTCAAAAGAATTAGAGATCCTTTAGGGATAATTCCAAAAGCTATTCTCATAGAAAAAACCCCAGTTCTCATTTGCGTTTCCCCCCAACCATGTCTCTGAATGCTTTGATAGGCAGAAGCTGCTGTGCGTGTCCCGGTGACAGCAGCTGCGGATTCGGGCGGTACCGGCGTTGCCGGCAGGGGGCAGCGTTGCAGCGGGCGAGCGGCGGCCGCGGGGGGCGATGGCTCCGAACGGGGCCGGGGCGGTGGGGATCTGCTTCACATCTCCTTCCCTCATTTCACCTTCTAATTGCTGTAGGTGCGGAAAGAAAAGGGAGGATCAAGCTCTCAGCCTTGTATTTCAGAGAAATAAATAGAAATATTCTCAATCAGCAGCTCTTTGCAAGCCTCTGTTGAATTGACAGTGTTACTATAAGGCTCTTAATTCCAGTTTTTTTGGAGAATACCTTTATATTAATTTTTTTTTTCCCTCAGGACCTGCTAATTAGTTACACCTGCAATGTATGTATACTTCCCCTAATGCCTTATCATTATAGCAGAGCAAATTTGTGTGCATTTTTTGACCAGTACATTGTTTAATAGTATAAAATTCATCAAGGTGCATGACCTAATGCTTGCTGTTAAATATTACTACTATATTTAAGTATTTTTCATTTCTCTTTGCTCACATAGAGATAGATGTATATATGTTCATATACATATGTTCCTATACCTTCCATAGGACTTTTCAAGGTAGTGCAGCTAAAGTTGGTATGAAGGCTGCAGTAGGGTATATAGAAGGGTGCAATTTCACTAGTATAACATCAGTATGAAATAAATAAGGTTGACTAACAATAGCAAAAGGAACCACAGCTATAAATTGTGTTGGAAAGACTTTAAATAAACTAAAATTGTATGCTTTATTTAGCAAGGTACTTTTAAAAAGCAACATTAAATAATATCCATTCAAAAGGACTTTCTTGATATGCTTTTTGCTGTATTTTTGAGTTTTAAAAAAATGCTTTGTTTCAAAACTATAGCTTTTTAGTCTGATTTTCTTTGATATTGGACCATTTTTTTTCCTCTTCCTCTAATTTTTTTTTTGTGATACTGTGTGCTGTCTTGCGCCTCTGTGAGAAATCTTCCTCTATTAGAATGAGGATGTGTTTCTGCCATTTCACATTTTTTTCAGTGGAATGCTAATTTGCTGACCTTACATTCCTATGTATAATTTTAAGAGATATTGGGATCATAACATACCTCTTGTCTGTAGAGGTGCTCTGAAGCACATGCTAGTCACTGGCAATATTTGTTAATTTCAGGTTTTGAATTAAGTCCAGAAGCTGCCTGTTCTTTATAAGTGACTTGTAGATGCCAATAGATATTATATTATACATTACACATAATAGGCATTACTTGTCTATCACCTAAGACTAAAACTGTTGCAAGGCGGATTTAGAGGGTGGTCTTAAATCTAGAAGAATTTTGCTTCACCTGTCTAACTGAGAATGTCCAGAAATCATGGGATGTTCAGTCTAAAGTTTTTATTTCCTTTGCCTATTCCCTTTTACACTTTTCCCATATAGCATTCTTACATTGTTTTGTTATTTCTTCTTCACCTCTTCTCCCATCTGTGATATTTACCTGCTATTATTTTTGCAGCTGAATCATCTGCTCTATAATTCTGGTTTGCTGAAGTGCTCATTAGTCTTTCTAGTGCTCTTTAAATAGTGGTCCTGGCTTGAGCTTCTTCCCTTTGCTGTCCAGGTGATAAATACAAATTAATGTCTGTTTGTAAAGGTGATTCAGTAGATGAGTATGTTGCTGCTCAAGACAAGCACACAGTTGCATTACTTGCCCTAAGTCTGAGCAGAAAGTATTTTCATGTAATTTTGGCAAGTTTTCAGTACTTTGAGGCAGCATGATAATGTCAATAAAATTCTATTACTGTTATTTACCTTCTGTTAAAAGTAGCACAGCTGCTGCTGCTGTATCCTAACAAACACTTTTGTGTGATTAAGAAGGAAATTTCTCAGAGGTAGGAAAACTGGAGCCAAGTGCAAGCAGGCATCTTGAAGCAGTGATTATGGGACTGTTAGATCTTTGGAATTTAGTGGTTCAGCATACGTTAGTGTTCCTTATGCACCAGGAATTAATCTAGGCTCATAACTATTAAATCTCCAGGGCTCAAGCAACATTACCATGCTTTGTTTTTGGGTGTTTTTTTTTTAGGGTATTAAGGCGTATGAAAATGCTCTTAGTCTTTCCCTGTTTTGATATTGTGAAAAAGCATGCACTTGTTTTTTGTGAGTGCCTGAGGGATTACCTTCCAGATGGTCAGACATTTCTGCCACTGAAAATTCATGTCTTGTCCAAGGCTGTGGTGGAGAAAGGGGCATTCTGTCTTCACAACACATTTATAGAACTGATAGCTGAAAGACCCATAAAATGATCTCTGTCTGTTATCTCCCAGCCCTCCAAATCAGAGAAGCTCTTCTCAAGTCAGGTGTTTGGTGGACCAAAGCTCTTACCATAGAGCTATTGAATTTATTACTTAACTACAAGCCCTTGAAACCCTATTGATTTTGCTAAGTTACATGATGGTCTGTAAGACAGTCGGGTATTTCCCTGCACTGCTTAATTCTGAAGGCTCTGTTACACTCAGAGAAGTCATGCTTTATTGTGAGCATGCGAAGTTCTTTATCAAAAAAATTACGTCTGAGTTGTAAGATGAAATGAGCTGAACTCCAAAAAGTACACTTCATTATAACCAGGCATCTCTTTTCTCTCCTGTTTGAATAGACAGACTAGTGTGAATTTCTGGCAATGGTAAAGTCACAGTTGTATCAGAAGATTAAAAGAAAACGAGAGGTGCTTACAAAAGGCAATTCTGATTACATAAAGAAGTTGATTTACAGATGGCCTGCTGAGCAGTGTTTAATATTCCTTTACAAAATGAGATTGTTTCATGTGCTTGGTCAAGGGTATCTGAAATCTATAGAAACTGTGGGAGGGGAAATAGCAGATGCTGAATATGTCTACTGAGGTACCAAAGCTACCGCTAAGATTATTGTGTGAAATTTGTAGGACAGCCAAATATTAGCTGTGTGATAAGGATTGATCTTTCAGAAAAATGAAGTAATTTTATAAACAAAGAATTTACTGTGAAGTGGGATTTATTCAGCATTTTTTGCAGGCAGGTGGCCATGATTGCACAAAAGGTTGTAGTGGTAAACACTACAGGAGAAACAAACAGAAAATAATGAAACATATTGTTTTGCATCCCCTGGAGCTGGAAAAATAAAAAAAAAGGAATGTGGGATACAAAGAAAGCTGGAAGAAATAGCTATTCAGTGGTTGGGTGTTGTAGTCTTTTTTTAATCCCAGCAACTGTAATCCAGGTGCCTCTGGTTAACTGTTGGCCTGCAAGGGAACAGAGTGGCCACTGTGGTTGTTCAGCTTTCAAAAAGATGGTAGCCCATCTCCATTGGGCCAGTTACTGTTAAAAAGGCAAGACTAAATTGACCACAGCTTTACATAATACTGAAAAGGCATGAAAACTCTGTAGTGATCTCTGTAGAGGTAGGATCTAACTTGGAGCGTAGAATAGACAAAGCTTCTCTTTCACAAAATCAACTCAAAGTTCTTACCATGCGTAGAAGGGTGTTCATGTTTTGTGATACAGCTCCAGGATTTTTTGCCATTGAAAGCAGTATATTCTTACATCATAAATGAAATGAACATACTTTCATTGCAGGTTGAAATTACTAGTTTTTATGTAGCCAGACTCTGTTTCTTGTGGATGCAGGAATGGTTCAAGTAATTGAGCTTCCAAAAATATTAAGTGAAAGACTTCACTGAACTTCCAAAAATATTAATTACTTGAATTCCACTTTAACTCTGTATGTACTATGCAGAATTAGAGCATAGCAGTCATTATGTGAGTGACACTCTGATGACTAGCAAGAATGAAGATTTGGAAGCAAATTTAGAAAGGGAGAGTTTTGTCTTCCTCCTGCTGAGTGTTTAGACACGAACAGTTCAGTAGTTGCCAATGGGAGACAAGACCCCAGAGGAGGCTAAGATTTACTTTCTTGTGAGGAAGGGTGGAGTAAGTGTTTGAGCGTTGATATTCACAGCTGCTTTAGCAGAAGTTCCTTCTATTATATGATACTTATTTTAAATTTCTATTCCTACAAGCTAAAAAAATTGTTGCTGAAGTCTAGCTGATGTACAAATTTGTTCCAATGCTGCAGGCATGGCAGATCGGAAACTGAAGCAATTAACTATGTTGCACCTTCCTTCTGCCTCCAGTTGCTGATTTTTTAATTTTACAGTCATGTTTTCTGTGTAATTCTCTGTGTAATTGCTATGTAAAAAATACCAAAAAATCGATTCTACAGAGACCAGATGGAGAGGAAAAGTCTGAATAAAACTTGATGTGTATTGGTAGGTTTTTAGAGACTGATTGAAGGATAAGGAAAAAAACATACTCATCTTCCACAGTCATCTTTGAATTTGCTCTCTTTTTGTTTCTCATCTGAGTATTTAAGAATGTTTATTAGATTGTTTTTTCAGTGACAGATGATAAATGACCAACCTTTGGATTCCCAGAGCTTCATAAGGTGTGTGGAAGTTGCTTTGCAGAAGTGAGCTATCTCTAAGTGCTTATTCTGCAAGAAGTTTAAATCCACATTTAGCACCAGAAGTCCCAGTACCCCCATTCAGTTAACCATTACTGAAAGAGGGTTTGACCTGCAGCATCTCATGATTTTAATTCAAAGCTGGGATCATTTATTATTGGAAAAGCCAGATTGGCTGTCAGTGAGCCTCTAAAATGCACATCCCATATTATGTATCCATACTGTAGCTGGTTCTGGGTAGTTTGTTGGTCTGTTTGACTTCTCTGCTGACATGGCAGAGGCTGCTGCCCTCCTGGGTGGGAGATTATACTGCGAGGAGAGAACAGATGGTCTTTCTGCTCCTCACTGAGGGCACAATACAATGGAGTCTATTGGTTACTTCTGTAATGGGGACATAGTAGCCAGAGTGGCTGAAGGCATCCTACTGGATGGCGGGACTTGCTTTCCCATTTGCAGGGACCCCATGTGGGCTCTCAGAGGGACAGGAGGGCTGAGGCTGCTTGGTGCCAATATGTTTTCTCCATGACTGCCTTCCTGGAACTTTCCTGGGTGAAGGTTCTGCTGGCAGAAGCTTTCCTAAACTAGGGACCAATCTGACTTGATTATACATCTGAATTTCCTTCTGAGCAACACGGTGCTCTGAAAGATAGGAAATTATGAGATTTTCTGTGCAATCAGAGCAAGTACTAAGGAAGTAGATAAGAGTATGTTTTTTCTATAGTTTCACAGCAGCTATTTAAATTTGACAGGCAGAATAGTGTATATAATATTATAATTGTATTAAATAATTCAAATGAGATAAAAATCAGAAAGGGTTACTTGTATTCCTGGAAGATTTCTGGTCCTGTGTTACCTGCAAGTGAGACATTTTTGCCATAGGCATGTTTCAGCTGCTCTGAAATTTCAATAATATTTTTCCATTTGAAATAGTAGGACAAAAGTAACATCTCTACATATTTAGCAATTTATAACTTCTTTTAGTTTGTGAGAATACAATGAACCCTGTAGTTACTGTAAGGTTTACTTCAATTTAAATGTAACATAATATTTAAGCTTCATCATTCCCGACTGACTAGTTTTTTTTTTTTCTATTGGTTACTTAAGAGTCTGAACCATGACTTCTTGCTAGAATAAAATAGGAATGAAGACTGCTTGCTGTAGGTCTAAATTTTATCTGGGGAATTGGAGCAGAACAGCCACTAAGTGAAACTGCTCTAAATCTCAGTCATAGAGGACATAACCTCTGTTTCTTCCTTAGCTGTCAAATAGAGTGCCCTAGATCCTTTTTCCTTTGTGTTTGGTTTCCCTCTGATACAGTTTTTAGTAATAGGAACTTTATAACAAAATATTCTGATCTGACTTACATCTTATTAGGTGCTTAGGATTTTTTACAAATGTCTCCATAAAAATATATGGTGTCTCTGTAAAATAGATAAATCTGCACACTGCTGTAATATTTTAAAATTGGAAATGGTATATGTGCACAGAAAATGTGGTTAGATGGGAAATTGTCTTTAAAACAGAATATTTGTGTGGTTTGCAAAACTAATGTCACTACTGAAAAATAATAGACTGCACATTAATCTAAATACTCTAAATACTTTACAGCAGTGATTGCTGTATTTAAATACTCTGAATACTTTACAGTAGTGATTGCTGTATTTATAGAGATGTGTTTTTATCGGTTCAGTTGCTTATGAGCAAACATCTAAAAAGCACCATGAGAACAGTTGTTGTTCTTGGGGATGGTTCTATCAGCAGTGTTGGCTGCTAAAAGGTTATAAAGCAGGACTTGGTTCCATTGTTAAGAGTGTGATTGGGGAGAAGAAATGCACTGGTGGTGGATGTATTCTGCAGAGACCTTCCATTACTGGTCACAAAATTCTTACTATATCACACTATGAGGGTTTTATGCAAACGTAATTATTTCGTTACCACTGTGAGTGTGTGTATGTGAGTCATTTGGTAATTATGTGCCAAATTATGACTGTACTTAAATTTTGCTAATACTAAATATAAAGCATTTGAAATTTCAGTGTGGTTCTTAGAAGATTATCATTAACACTGTATTGAATATATCTCTGTTTTATAGCTGGTAATAATAGATGCAAGAGATATTTTAGTAAAATAGTAATTAATAGTGTAGCATGTACTTAATTCCATCCCCAAAGAGGTACTTAGTTAAGTTTTTAGGTATTCTGGATTATTGTTTTTTGCTGGTTTCTGTTTCTTTGCACTATCTCAGGATGCAAAATGAAGTCTTTTACAAGACACATGGAGACTAGGGTGGGGCGGGGAGAGAGTGGAGTGAAGAAAGAAGCTCATTTTTCGTGTCAACGATTATATTACAAAGTGCAGCTATGGAACGGACCTAATCACTCTGCCAATATTGCCTGTATGTACAAGCATAAGAGAAGCTGCAGAAACTATGGCTAATATGGATATCCTTAAAAAGGAAATCCCACCTGGTGAGGAAATCCCACCATCTTTTAACGTGCCAAATGAATGTGCAGTCTGCACATGGTAACAAGCTGAAGTCTCAGTAAAGAACATGGTAACAAGCTGAAGTCTCAGTAAAGCTATTGTAATATAAATTGAAGCAGAATTAATTAATATAGTAATGTATTTTGTTCCTACACTGCTCATCTAGTGCTTAGATTATTTTGCTAATTGTCGTCTGAATTGTAGAAAGGAATAATTATATAATAAAAGTTAACTTCATAAGGAATTTAAAATGAAAATAATTGCTTGTATGAAGTGGAGCAAATTGTAGGTTACTTTTTCTCAGTGGTAGTTGTTCATATAAAATAAATTTTTAGGTATGCTTGTTTTCAAACTGAATCAGAAGAAGTAGTTAATAAAGGAGAGACTCAGGAAATCAATATAATCATAAATAAGTTACATACATATTAGGTGTCTGCACAAGTCAATGAACACAATTTCATAATAAACCCTGAAATTAAGGACAATTTCCATATTCATAATTCATCATAAAAAATGAAAGATTATTGTTGAGGCAAATTAATATTGAATGCAACCCATACCCAAATAAACCAATGCAAAATCAATCTCGGGGTTGAACTCTATGAAATAGCAATTTTCTTAGTTTCTGAAAACCTCTCGTGTTATTGGTATTGCTTAAGAGTATGACAATATTAAAGATGAATTAACTTTACCAGAAGTTGCTTCAGTAGTGTACTCTGCTGTGCTGGACTGAACTGTTTCCAGCTTGGCCCTGCCTGTTTCCATTATAGGGTCAAGTTGGTGAGCAAATTCAGGTAACCATGTTCAAGTAAATCTTCAGTCCAGAAATGTGACTTTTGGACCTGGTTTGGTGGGTGAAGTAGTTAATCTATTTGCTACCAATAGCTTGGGGTAGATTTATGTTTTTGGTACTCTGTACTGTATTTTGGATGGATTTTGTGTAATGGTTTCATTAGCTTGGTCTGACTGAATCCTTGTTTTTGAGTTACTTTCTGTAAGGTGATAAGTACTCTTAAGAGGTGTTTCCTGTCTGGAGCAAAGAGACAGGACATTGCCCATTAGAAAATACCAAGAGACCATCTCCTTTGCATTAATTTAAGGCAAAGCCAAACAACCCTGCATTGAAGAATTTAGGGGAAAAAATTAAATTTTCTGGAATAAATAGATTTAAAACAGAATCTCAATGAAGAGTATTTGGAAATAGGTTAAGCCTTTCATATACTTAATCTGTTTGTTGACGTATGCAGTTTGTTTCCTGTAGGTTGTTGACAAACTTGTTAACAGGCTATGTGCTAAACTGAAGAATTATTTTATTGAAGTGACTAGAAGTACTTTTTTGTGTATGTTAGGGAGAGTTGAACTAATGTTAATTTGCAGTTAGCGCAGAAAATAACTCAGTTCTAATTTTGTGCAATTGTGTCCTCCTTAGAAACAATAGTGATTAATTTTTTCTCAAAAAAAAATTACCACACAACATGTTCTGTGCCTTAAACTTTATTGTTTTGAAAAATGGCTTTATCTCACATTTTTTGGTGTGTTAATCAGTGTATTTTACTTGCACAGTACTCAGATTATAGAAAGAAATGTTCTCAGACATTTGAAAAAATGAACAAACAAAGCCCCTAAAAAACCCCACTTTGATTGCTAGTTTCAAAATTTAGCAAAACTTTTCATTTTCCCAGTTACTACTGTGAAATACCAGGATTCTCATCTGGTACAGTATATAGCACCTTAGTCAAGGAACTATTGTTACCAAGCAGATAAGATTAGAAAAAGTCATTGGTTTTGATGAAAACCTGCATGAACAGTGGGGAAAAAAGCCTAAGTTACCATAGCAACCACCAGTACTTTAGACAGAAGCAAAGTAGAAATAGGAGAAATGTAAGAGAAAATATGAGGCCATTTCGTAAAGCATTAAAAAATAAAAATGAATTTTTAAGGCAAATATGATGAATACTCAGCTTTTATCACTGATAAGCAGCAGATTGTCTTTAAAATAAAAATGAGGACCACTATTAATAAAGAAGTTTCAGTGTGGGAATTTGTTTGATCCTATTAAGAAGATACTTCATGAATTTCTTGAAAAATGAGTCAAAGTTTTTATGAGTTTGGGGGTGGTTCTTTTATCTTATTTTATTCTCTGCAGATTAGTTTTTTGAGTGACTGCAGTCTCAATCTGTGTGGTAAAAAAGACTCTGAAAAAGCCTATAAAAGTGTGGTCTCTCCGTGAGAATACTGGGGTTTCTTCATGGGATGGTTTTTTGGTTCAGCCATCTGCCTTTAACACGGGAGTGGCAAAGGCAATCTTAAAATTCTTGGATGTCAGAATTGCAAGAAAGTGCAGTATTGGTAGATTTAGGGGTGTGAATTGCCCATATGCAGCAGGTTTATGTAAAATTATGTGTACAGTCAATTGCCTGGGCCTTTGTATCTCAACCTGTATTTTGACACTAGTGATTAATCTAAAGGCCTAACTTTGCTGCTTCTTTTTGGTCTTTTTTTGTCTTTTCAAATGGACTTGGCATTCTGCAGGAATGTGATATTGGGTATGGAGTCTGGTGTTTTGCCTGTGTATTGCTTTGCAGTTATGAAGAAACTGATTTTATGTGGGTGAACATCAAAAGTATGTGGGAATAAACAGCAATCATAATTTCAATTCCTGTGCAGCTATTAAGTTTTATTTCAGTGTTCACAGAGCTAAATTTCCCATGTTGGAACTTTAAGCAATTAACAAAACTTTGGAAAATTCACTTTAATGATCTGACCTAAAAGGATGCTTTGTATGATTATTAAAACAATCTGAAAGTCTGAGTACAAAAAGGGAAACACAAATCATTTTATCTTTTCTTTAAGATGCAGACTGACTCACTCCTTGATGTCTCTTGAAAGGGCTGTTGGTGTCTGCTTGATTGTAGAACAGTTTGTCCTCAGATATTGTTAAGAGTGTGATTTTATCATTTAATAGTAGATAGTATGTAGCTGCTTGCCTACATGTCAGTGCAGTTGTTACTAGTGTCTCTACTGGAAAATAAACATTATTTCTGAATAAACAGGGTTTGGTTATTTTATAAACTATTGCAAAATGAAAAAGTTTTCCTTGTCTCTCATACAGAAGTTTGTAGAAGGATGAAAGTTTTTCATTATTCCCCAAAGTCTTTCTGTGAATCCTACTGCAGTTGGATTTTATCACAGATGGATTCTGCCCTGATCTGTCTCTCCTGCAGACAGAGCCCTTTATGCCCTGTGCCTGCCTCTGCCAGGGGTTTGATCCAAAAGCCCTGTAGAAATCTTATAGATCTCACTATGTGGCCTTGTTACCACAGAACACAATCTGTTGAAACTGTGGAGATTGTGTGGCATGCTGTGATGAGGTGTTGTTGACCTGTACTTCAAATTAGAAACTCATAAACATTACACTGAGAAATAGTTTTCTAAAACTTCCGTGTTCCTGTGAAACTTAATACAAGCAAAACAGGTATTTTTTTCTGGTATCTTTTGATAGGTATGTGGAAACTTAAAAGCATGGCGCAGTTAGTGAGTAGAGCAAGCTTGAAATATTAATCGGATGAGAAAATCCAGTCTGTCACTAATGTCTCAGGGATGGAAAACAACTGAGGTGCTACTATTTTGGTAGATTTAACTAAGCCCCACTAGATGGTGCAAGCAAATAAATCACCTTGCAAAATACTTCTCTCCATATGAATAACTTTGCAGGAGTGTCTTTCACAAAATTAAAATATGATCTTGTTTTTTTTTCATTTGTGATTCTGTGCAACAGTTATTGAAATTTAATATGTAGCCCTGTGTTTGACTACTCTTTCCACGTCCAAGAAAGTGCATTCTGGTTTTGACTTGGCTGGTGTCAGGTTGCTGTATTCATAGCCTGGGTGGTGGCTGAGAGAGGGAGTAGCAGAGGACTTCCACTATGTTTCTCTGTGCTCTCAGAAGTGGCTGCTGAGAGACAGTATTTTTCCTAAGGGCTTACTGAGGTGTTTTCAGATTTGGCATCTGCTTGGAGCATTCTCTCTCAGGATCTCCTGTTGTGGTTTTTCCACTGCCTGTTTCACTTTGTATTTTGCCTTCATGACAGCATAGTGTACATACAATTCAGACTATTTGTTTAGGAGAAAACAGCTTTAGGACAGCAAGTTGCTGTAGTGTCCTGTCAGTTTGCTGTGTCAGTGGAAGTATATAAGGTTACAATAGAAAAGAATATTTTTAATATGATGTACGTGATGGTAATTTTTTTATTGATTGCTTTTATGCTTTTACTCTTGTGATAAGATACATAAAACACTAAAGATTTAAGGTAACTGAAAAGGAGAGATGGGAGAGACATGCCTGTAGACCTCAGAGCTGCCTCTGTTCCTGCTTTAGCCTTGTTCCTTGCAGACAGAGGGGAAAAGAGGGAGCTGATAGCTTGTGGCATGCTATGAGCTACTGCATCTGTCCCTTCCCAGCAAGAAGAACATGAGGTAATTGGAAATCTGTACTTGGCAGATGTCTGAGACAGCAGCTTTTTTTGTCAAGTATTTGTATTAAAACTCACCTTGGAACATTAGAAATCTGGCTTGTCCAGCCTTCTTTTGGCTTTGCAACTAGGGATAACTTGCAAATCTAGGCATGTGTCTTTGTTCATGATTCATTGTTCAACACCAGCAGACACAGTAACTAGCACTACCTTGGCCTTGGAGACTCCAATCTAGCTAAGTGTTTGAATCTGAACTCAAGGTTTCATTTGCCATTAACAATAACAAACAAAACCAGAATCCAGACCAAGTGCACAAGTCATCTATAAATAACAGAAAGATAAGACTGATAAAATCTTAAGATTCTGTGCAGTTTTCTCTGAAGAAGAACCCTCTTAATGTGCTTGGCAATGTAATGTTACCTCCATGTGTTTACAGGAGATCTAAAGCATTCCCTGTTGGCTGATTGCAGTGCTGTTCAGTTCTGTCTGCTCTGGCCACTCATGGAGTTGGCTGGAGGGAGAAGCATTATGGTGAAAGAGAGGAAAGCAGCTGGTTAAGTTTTGTGATATAGTGAAGTTTTTGTACTTCGCTTGTCTGCCTTATGGAAATGTGTTTTTAATCATGTATTCAGAAAGATCAAATGCAACTTCTAGTTCTCAGGAGACGTTTGATTGCACAGTAAACCATTTCTCAAGAGCTCAGAACTCAGAAATTTTTATGGCTTTTTTCTAGACAACCTGAGTCTATTACTGATACCAATATATGCTATTATGTACAGGTAGAAAGAAGTTCAATCTGTGTCTTGTTATTTAGTATTAGTAGGTCCTGGAATCTGACAGGCTGGTTATCAGCTCTGCTCTAAGGATCTAGAGGCAGTGGTGGACACCGGATGGAATACGAACCAAAAACAGAGTGTCACCGATAAGGTGAACTGAGCTACATGAGGAGGAATATGATTACTAGTTTAAGCAATATTGTTATTTTTTTTAATGCTGTTTAAGCTCCACCTGAAAAACTCTCTCTGGCCTTCCACTTTGAAAAAGGTGCTGACACAGCAGAAGGGTGTTGACCAGGTGGTCAGAGTGTAGAGGCACACAAACTGTGAGAGGTGTCAAGAGACTGGGACTTTCTTAGTCTTGAGAAGATGACAAATGTAATAGCAGGCTGGAATTGTTTGGTGTATCTTCATAACGTGCAGTTATAGAAGTTGCTTGGGAGGTTCTAGTTGTACATTAGAAGAATTGTTTTCGCAAAGATGTTGAAGAAGCAGTAGAGCCTGATACATGAAGAGTTTGTGGAGGATTTTAGGACTCAGCTAGGTAAAGCCACTGTTGACCTGTGTTGAGAGGATGAAGTGGATGATACCTAAAAGTCCCTTAGAAACAACATTTATGTAATTCTGTCTAGTTAACTACATTAATAGGAGTAAAGGGGCAAAAAAGTCAAGAGGGAAAACCTGAAAGGAGGAGGTAACATAGAAGGTCTGAGAATGGTGCTGGGCAGAGAACAGGTGCTGCCATTGCTACTTTGACAGATTGTTGTACTGAACTAGGCAGCCTCATGATAAATTACAGCTGTATGGAACATTACATGACTTATGAACTGAAAAGATAGAAATATATACCACAGTCCCATATTGGGACTTTAAATGTGTGTACTACAGGTTTTTTTGGAGGTGCTTGCTGAAAAGTGTACCAATACAAACAAATGAGTACATGCTAATTTGAACACTCTCAGGAAGTGGTATTAAAATATGAACTTTGCTGTATAGACTAATTGTGGCTACTGAATAATGGAAATGTTGTCCTGGCACATTCCTATGTTAATTCTTTGTTTTAAAAACATCTTCCTGCTGACTTTTCTGCATTTTGTGCACTGGCAGGTGGCGTTGAATTGGCTTACACAAAGATTGGGAACTGCTGTTAAAATTTCATTTATGAAAAATTAAAAAGCTTGCTTTATTCAGCTGAAAGTATAATTGTAATGCATACTGGTAGTAGTATTTAAACTACAGGCGGGGACGGGTTTGGTCTTGTTTCTTTGAGATTTCTTTGAAATTCAGTTGGAGGTTTCCAAACTGCTGGTCATAGAGTGATAATAGCCTCTGGGGTTTTTGAACCACCCTTTTAAACATTTCCACATGCAGTTAGGAAGGCCTGGGTCTAAGGGGGATTTCTGCAGCCTTGGTTAAAGACACAGCACATATATACTCCAAACTAGATTGAACATTTGCTCTGCTAGGCTGCCTGGTTTGGACCATCTGTAGAAGCCTCTCTGATACTGCTGGGCTTGTCGGCATAGACGTGCTCCAGGTTTGGGAAATTTGGTGGAAACAGTTGTTCTTTTTCTTTTCCCTCCCTCAGCCTAACCCCCTGCCTGCTGTGAGAATGAATTAGCACTAAGCAATGAGTACCTTCTTTTAGTCAGGGACTTAAATGGTGATTTTCAATGATAGAGGAGAGACACAGCTGGTCATTTTTATCTCCAGTTTTTGATTAGCATTTTGTGCTTCAGCAGCATCATCATACTGAAGTTTAAATTAATTCAAAGGAGATTTTTTAATTTACCTAAACTGTGGAATATTTGAGATAACAAAATGAAGCCCTACAGGTCATGTGTTTTCCAGTAGCAGCAAAGTCAGTTCTGCTTACTTAAGTTAATATTCTTTTTCGTTTCTTTCCTGTGTCTCGCCTAAGTATAAAAATAGGAGCTGGAAGAACAGAGAGTCCCTTTAGCGACTTAAATACATTTTGACAAAAGACATTGGCTAGAAAAGAGCAGAGGGAGGACATTGTTCAAGCCATGTTAAAACACACTAGAGACTTCTGTTAGCCTCTTTTTAAGAGTATGTATTTTGACAAAGGTTAATCACCTGAAATTCTTTAGATAAGAAATTATGTGTGGGTCAATGAAAGACAGAGGAAACCTTTGTTGAAGTCTAGTTTTATTCAGCTTATGATGCAACAAATTATAACTCAGCGTGTCTGGCAGACTCTGGGGACACCAGCAGACCTGCTCATGATGAGGTCCAACAGAAATCACTGTGCATTCAGAGACTTAGCATATTTTTTAAACTCCAGCAATGAGTCTGTTCAGCTAGTGTGTGTCAAAATATTTCGCATTTATTCAAAAAGAAATCAAGATATCACAGGAAGTATTTTGCATTTCTAAACCATAAGATGCTTTGCTGCTTTTTTTCTACAGGAATATCTCTCTGTAAAGGCCAGTGCATTAAAGTAAAATATTTTTCCTTTTCAATACAAGTCAGTAGCTTCCTTCTTAAAATAACTGTAAATCTGGTTGTGTGTAATGTTGATTTAGTTTCTCATTGTATCAAAGATGGGTTTTGCCTTCAATTATTTTTCCCTTTTATCTCCATATTGTATTTTTCATTGTTGTGCAGTCTCCTTTTTAAGCTATCTTTGATAGCATGCCACCTGCTAGGTTCAGCAGACATCATGAAGTGGAGGTTGCAGCATTCGTGGGCCAGAGAATCTTGGTGTGCTTGGCTGTACTTTTGACATGTCTGCACATTTCCACTGTAGACACAGCTCCCTCTCCTACTCATCTTTGAATATACACTAATTGCTTACCCGTTCAAAGACATGACTTTCAGACTCCACAGCAGTGAACTGAAAAAGATGCACATTAGCATTCTGCTGGATGGTCTTGCAAGGTTGCCCAAGGTGAACTGCCAGCTGCCCAGCCTAACAAAGCTCAGTACTATGGTCTGAATGAAGTTGTTTGCATTATTAGGTATATCAGGATTTTGGAGGGATACATTCGCAGCCAGAAGACATGTGTTGACCCAACAGAAGAAACTGATGCCATGAAGGAGATGCTGTGAGGAGTTTCTCTAGAGAGATTATGCTCTCGAGTGCTTGCTTCTCTTCTTTGTGACTATCTACGTGGCGAACATGCTTATAGGCAAATTTTGGATTCCCTTTAAAAGATAAGGAAAGGACTGATTAGCATGCTTTTTGGGGAACAGCAGAGTTAACCATCATCTCATGTCTTCAAGCACTAGCATTTACCAGGTACATTAGTGCTTCTGTTGTTTAAACATACCCTATTCTTAAATACATGTGAAGCTAAGATTTAGTAGATAGATCAAGTACCTGGAGTTAATCCAAGGTCTAATATTTAATCTTCTGTAGTGTGGATATGGTAGATAAATTTCTCAATGGTCAATGTGAAAACTATTCGCTCAAACCCGACATAGCCCATTTCAGCTTCTTTTTAATAGGAAACCTAATAACTTTTTCTGATGTGGTGCATAAAGCTTAGGTATTTTGTTTTCTTTTTATTGTCAGATGCAAACGTGTACATGTATTTACAGTCAATAAAACTATCAGTGCTATGCACAGGTTTAGATTAATAATTTCAGCCTTTCAGCCTAGAGTGTCTGATTTAGGACACTGGTGTGTTACTTGCATCCTTTGGTCACATACTGAGTGCTGCATTTCTGATTTTGAGTCACTCCCAGAAGTTGGACAATCTGTTCCTGCATTCTTGTTCTTACTGTTCAGCAGTGACATGTCAGACAAACCAAGCTGCACATTAGGAGCAATGAGAGTTGAGTACATCTATGGCAAATGCAGAAGGTAATCCCAATCCTTTTCCCATAATGCATTTTTGTCTCTGATGTCCTCTTTACCCTGTTCACGCTCTGACTTTGATTTTGCATGGTTTCTAAGAGAGGTGATTATATATTAGGACTTATCATCAAGGAACAAAGAGGGGCAGCATTACCTATGACAGGGACATGTGCTTGAAAGAATGTATGAGCTGACCAATCTAGAAGACTACATAGGAAGAAAGAAATATTTGCCTTAGACCTTTTGCTTCATATAATTAGTGAATGTTTATACTTGCCCAGGGAGCCAGGTTTTATGATTTCCCATGTAATGTGGACTCTTGAAGTGTCTTAACAGCCCACTTCTGCCACGAGAAAACTCGTTAAGGATCACACCTTAATATTTTTTATTGCTTTTTTGGAAAACTTGCATGAGATGAGTTTTATCTCTGCCCTAAAGCAACTGCAGCTATTCTGCCTAGCAGACTGTGGGATGGATTAGCACTTGCAGCAGAATATGCCCCCCTCTTGATTCTAAGGATTTCTTTTCCTTTAGCACATGTTGACTCTCTCAGGATTTTTCTCATAAGAGCAAGCATGCAAATATAAATAACAAATAAGATTTTTTGCTAAATATCTTGACACTTTTTACTGGATTTAGCTTCACTTTCCACACTTGCTGTTCCATGCTTACTTTCCTTCATCTAAGAGCAGTCACAGTGGCAGTATAAAAATAACTTTTAAATTGAATTTTTCAAGATCCTCCTCTTCTGCTATCTCTTACTGCTTCCCACTTCTCTTCTGATTTTTATGTTTCTTACCACTCTTTTCCCTGAAAATCAAGATCTCCTTATGCTTTGCGTTCCTGGCTGTCGGGCGTGATGCTGTCTATGCTGATACGCCTCTGCCTTTGCTGGCTTTGGCACTGCTGGCAGCACTCTGCTGTCGTGCTTGATTGAGACAGAAAGAACCATTTCTTATTGGAAAAATAATTCATGAAAAGGGACTTTTTTGTTTTTGAAATGGAATTTTGAAAGAAAATACACATACTGAGAAATGTGTATGACAAATAGTTATCACTTTATTTTATGAAGGTTTAAGTGTCAAGGAACTAAATTGTGAAGCCAACTAATTTTGTGAAATTGCAGCCTCAAATTGTCACATGTGATTTGAGCACAAATTCCATCAACAGATTATTTTTTTAGTAATTGTTTTGTTTTTCTCCCTGACATAGCTGATTCTGAACAAAAGTGAATGTCACCCCAATTATCTATGGAAGCAGAGTAGTAACCAATTTACTTGTGTCTCTCTGCAAGGAAGAGACAAGGCCAGCATCATGGTGACAGAGATGATCTTTCTTCTGGACTGTTCTCTTCCCCCACCTTGCAAAAGAGGAGGAAGTAGGACATCCCCTTCTGTGGTGACAATTTCTCCTCTCCTATCCTATGCTTTTTAGAAGAAGATTTGCTGTTACAGGTAGTTCTGCCAGCGTTGGAGTCCTGATGTTGGTAAGCTACTGTGAAATGGAAGTAGCAGTTATACAGTAATGTAGTTTCTCCTTAGTACCTACTGTCTCCGTTGTGGCTTTTCTTTGATCCATTTGCAAAAACAACTAAGCTAACCAGTGCAGTTTTGTTAAAGATGGAATGTGAGGCTGCTTCTGTAGGCAGGCTGATGTACTGTCTTGCAGTCATCTGTGATGTTTAATTGCTAGCTAAGTCACTGATGCTACTTTGGCTTCCTACAGCTGGTGCTATTTAAAATACAGCCTGTGTTGCCCACTCCACTTTAGGCTCCAGTAGTTGTTTCTGGCCTTTTCTCAGAGTAGACAAGTCTTGACTTGACTCCTGTTTTTGGATCTTTGATGATGGATGCTGTTTCGTAAAAGCCTTTTGTATGTAGTTTCATTCTCTCTGCTGCTTATAAGATAGCAATTTCTTGTTGCATCATCCAGCTTTCACCTATGTGAGAATGACTGCACAGGTTTCATCAGTAAAATGAAAGAAGCAGAAAGAAATTTACAGGAAGTTGCCTTATATCTGTTTAGACCAGTATACTAGTGTTAGCTCTGAGAAATGAAAATGAGTTCTATGAAGCTTTCATAGTAATATAATTCTCTTCCACAGAGTTATGTTGCTTGTATCTGGTAAAATAAATATTGAAAGTAGTGTTGCTATCTGACATACTTGAAGCACTTTGAAGCTTTTTCCAAAGTGACTGTATATAAACACTTTGAAATTGAGACCTACAAGCTACCTCTGTCATAAAGGTTAATTTCTGTCTCGGGTGTCATCACTTGACAGCAATGTGAAAAGGGTAAACCAAACTTTTTCTTCTCCTAATTTTTTAAACTTTTATTTAAAATAAAACATAACTATCAGGAGTAATTTCCTTTTTTAGCTAAAAAGAGTATAATATCACTGTATTAGATGCTTTCACTTTTCTGCTGTGTAACAGTGATTGTGAGCAGTAAATATAATAACAGTTCAGATCTTGGAACCGTAAGTAGAAGTGGATGGCAGTAAACCTATAAAAATATATGTTCTGGTGGTTGGTCAAAGATAAAAATGCTGGGAACAGAGCTTTCAGGAGAACCTTTGTGAATCTATATATATACTTACTAATTTAGTGAAAAGCCCCTCACTCGTGGTCAGTAAGATTACATGCAGATGTTTTGGTTTGGATCAATAATCTGTATATATTACTTTCAGTTAATTTTTGTCAGGTGAATCTGCCAAATCTTTTACTTGAGAAAAAAACATGCAGTGGCTTTAGATGGTAGCATTGCAGTATCATCGTAATGAAGACTACACTATTATTGTCAGATTTGCAAAGATCATTTACTGCGAGTTATTCTTGCACTTTATTTAGTAGGCTCGAATGCCTTAAGTTTATTGATACACTGCTTTATCATACCTGCTAGCTCAAGTTAATGACTTGCTCCAGGTGGAGCATATAGTTGGGCAATATTTCATGCAGCTGGTTTTTGTCAAGAGTTTTGAGTTTCCACGCTTTAATTTATGCAGTTTAATAAAAAAGATTGAGGAGGCTTATCTGCAGGAGAGAAGAATCCAAACACTCTTTTGTAGAATTGACAGCCGGTACATCACTGAGAACATAGACAAGAAGTTCATGGCATTTAAGCAAAAATTTTGAGAGCACAATACAAATTTTTTTTCAAAATGCTTGCCTGCGGCTATACTTTTGTAATGTGGGTACACAGGTATGTTTATGTATATATCTTGTAATGTACTCCTGTCCAATCTTTATCTTATAATTTATATACACATATAAAATGTAGTGTAGTTCAATTATGCTTTTTTCAGAAAGAAAGTTTTAAGGAAAATGAAAAAATATTTGATGTTGAAAGGCTCCCATCAGCCAACATTCAATTTCAAATATGCGTTCATACTATTTTCTCTCCCGTTTCCGTTTTAGTAAAGCTTCCTAAGGCTCAGATTTATCTTGATAGTTTTTATCTTCTTTAATCCTTTGACATTTGAACAAAGGTCTTTTTTTTCTGTAGCTGACAAGAGAAGGTGTTTGAATATGCAAGGGATTGCTGACTTTGTCTAGACAGAAAACATTGCCAAATGTACAAAGTCATTGATAGAACAGAAAAGCCTTTTTTTTTTTTTTTTCCACTTCTGGCATTCAGTTTGTATTAATTGTAGCTGTTACTTGCATCTTCAAGTACTTAATTTGGCGATATGAGATACTGTTTGTTTTCTTTTCCTGGATTTCCAGTGTCCCTGTAAAGAAATAAATGTTCAAGGTATTGATGAATATTCTGTATACAGTGGCTTCATATCTAGGCCCATGGCTAAGAAATGGGTTTATGTAGCTGGTTTCCATAAATCACAGGTTTGTGTCAGCTGACAGGCTCCCAGTAGAGCAGAAATCATCTCAAATTCACAGTGACTGTGGGTAGCTAAACAGGCACTGGGTATGTTTGACAGTCAGGGCTCTGCAAATAATAGAAAGAAGAAAAGAGATGAGTGGAAAGGTTTCTTCTGTACACCACAGAGGACTTGTGAAACCCACTCTGCTTTCTCTAATGGTTGTGTTGGCCTGTATCAGCAGTGTATTTCATGTAGTGTGTATAAATTCATTGTTGCCATAGCAGTCCAAAGCCTCTAAAAACCTTTGAGTGAGTGACCAGCTTCAGTAGTTCAGAGCTTGCTTACTTCTTTTTTCTTAGGCACATTAAGTAGTTCTGGAAATGCTGTCACTCTGATCTTTGAAATATTGCTGTGTTTCTTTCAGTCTCTGCTTTTGAATTTCTAATACAGTAGGACTTTCAGACTTCCTAATACTCTGCTCATTACAGATTTCTGAGTGTTCATGCTCTTATTTGGAGCGTAAAAGTATTCCAGACCACACAATAAATTCAGACAGGAAAAGGGAAGAGATACGCTTTAATTGTCCTCTCTTTTACCACAGCCTTTTGACTCCCAGTAGAGAGTCTGGGTCTGTATTTTCTGGATCTTATCTGGCAGCCAGTCTGCGGGTAAATTAGCAAGCATCTATCATTTTTTACTTGAATGGGCATAAGGTAGTAATTTGAACCTGGAAAACAATGACTTGGCCACAGTTTATGTCTGAAAGTAATTCCACTTTATAAAAAGGCATTGGATTTGTAGAGATCTTTTTCCCCCCTTCATTGCTTGTCATATACTCAGATTCCTGTTTCAGAACTCTTCAGAAAGAGGAATGATTGATGAAAACCTTGAACAGTATTTCGAAAATGTAGCATATGATGTGTTGTTCCAGTATGGTTGAAGGGTTTAAAATGCTTTCATAATAATTTACTGTAATTTAAATAGTCTTTTAAATGACTGCTTATGGTTTCGGAATTTTCAGTGGCAACTACAGCCTATTCAAAGTTTAAAGCGTTTTGATGCATTTTCTTTGTGGAATGTTCTACTCTATGTTCGTGTTAGTTCTTTTGCTTATTTGAAACCAGCAGCACACAGTACTGTGCTGGCAAATGTGCAGATATTTCCGGTGTTGGACATTAACCACAGCTGAACACTGATGTGCACTTGCAGCAAAAATGGGAAACTATGAATAATCCCTCTTCCCTTTTGAGATGGTTATATTTGAATTATGTTGGCAGGACCGAGTGAAGAAGCTTGTAGTGGTAACAGGCTGAATCTGCTCTGTTAAATGCATAAGCCTCTTTTCCTGTGGGGGTTTCAATCCAACTTGCAGCAGCACTTAGTTCATCTGAAACTAAATTTTAAAGTTTTCTTAGGTTTCTGCTGTTGAATTTGTTCTCTGTGTGATTTGGTCAGAGAATAATATCCACAATGTTACACGCAATTTTGTTTACTAGAAATTTATTCTTTCACTCAATTCTGTTACCATTGTTTTTAATTAAGGTATTAAAATACACTTTTTCTTCATCTTAAGCAAAATAATCTCCCAGGTACCACACATTTCAAAATATTATACCTGAAAATCTTAAATTTCAGTAATTATACTTGGTAAGTACCATTCTAGCTTTGATTAATGTTAATTTAATTTCTTTCTAGGCTTCCAAAGGATGAGTTGGCAACAGAGCCGCTAAAATACGCTGAACAACTTCCTGTAGCTCAGATAATACACCAGGTAAGTCTTTCTATTTTAAGGATTTTCTTTGAGGAAAACCAAGATCTGTATACTTAAACCATTTTCTAGTCCAATCAGTGTTTTTAAGCAGTTGAATCACATGCTGTAGGCAGTGCTAGTTTTACCTTAAAGCAAAAACAAGATTTATTTTAAAATTTTGAAGAATACAGATCTTTTTAGCAAGAGGTAAACACAGGGGATTTTCAAACTTTTGGATGAGATCAGCACCTCGGGGAAGAATCTCTGATGTGTTCAGAACATGGAAGATTGGAAACCAGGACCAGTTTGTATGTCAGGAACTCCCTGGTGTTGTCAGAGCTTCAAATGACCCAACAGCCTGCAAATGTCACATTTAAAATTCTGTCTTCATGCCTGACTCTCAGCATAAATGAATTAAACAGCAGAGCAGGCAGGCAGTCAATATGTTCTTAACAGTGAGAGTGAGCAATGAAACAGTTTGGGGGTTGTTTGGAATCAATAAATAGAAACTGCACAGAATGGCTCACCTAGAGGAAAATCTCAAATAGGAAACAGAATTAACCTTTAAGATAGTTGACCAAACGAAATGTCATAGTAATATTTTTACAGCATTAGATAGGTAATAACCACAGAGGGTTCATTTGACTGCTGTGTGTTGTACTACAATAGAATATTGCACTGTGTAAAGGCAAAAATACCCATTTTTAATGTACTCTTGTATGTTTACTATAACAAATTTACCAGTAGCACAGAGCTGTGGTCCATACAGGGCAGCAGAAGAAACACAGCAGAACTGGAAGTGTCTTGGATGTAAAAAACAGAATAAAACTACTATTGTTCAGGTATCAGGTCAGGCATCGTGCCCTAGTTCTGTATGTTTGCAATGCCAGTTTTGATCCTTGAGGAGCTGTAATGAGCTCTGCACCAGTGTCCTGCTGAATTAGCTCTGCAGAATGATGATGAATCCTTTCTGAGGGACCTGTGACAACAGGGACATGTAGTGCAAAGGTGAATTGAGATTGAGTATTTTTTTAATTTCAACAAAAAAGGAATAAATTATAAGTCATAAAATACAGTGAATAGTATTTGGGGTATTGTGATGCTTTTCTCAAATGGGTGATCACTGTCTGTAGACTCAGCCTTTGCTGTTGCTTCTATATCATGTGGAAGTTTTTTTTTTGTTATCCAGTGATAAAGGCATTAGTAATGAACATTTATATTAAAATTTCACAATAGTAGACAGGTATCTTAACCAGTATAATGCTAATTTACAATTTTCACTGTAGTTAGTAGCCACTGTAAATTCTGAACACTACTCAAAGTCTACATGGTTTTCTTGAGCAATTACATGAGATTTTGGACATTCTTTTCAGTACATGGAATCATAGTTCAGGTTGGAAGGGACCTTAAAGAGTTCCAACCCCTGTGTCATAGGCAGGGACACCTCCCACTAGATCAGGCTGCTCAGTGCCATGTCCAGCCTGGTCTTGAACACCTCCAGAGAGGGGGCATCCACAACCTCTCTGGGCAACCTGTTCCAGTGTTTCACCAACCTCACTGTAAAGAATTTCTTTCTTATGTCAAGTCTAAATCTACCCGCTTCCAATTTACATCCATTGTTTCTGGTCCTCCCATCAGATATCTTGTTAAAAACTCCTTCCCCTGCCTTTCTGTAGGACCC
>VZTY01026367.1:382670-414784 GCA_013400935.1 Turnix velox
CTCTGGATGGCATCCCTTCCTTAAGGTGTATCAACTGCACCACACAGCTTAGTGTCATCTGCAAGCTTGCTGAGGGTGCACTCAATCCCACTGTCCATATCTCCTACGAAGATGTTCAATAGCACTGGTCCCAGTACTGATCCTTGAGGAACACCACTCGTCACTGGTTTCCACTTGGACAATGAGCCATTGATGGCAACTCTGTGAGTTCGACCATTTAACCAGCTCTTTATCCAGCCAGTGGTCCATCCATCAAACCCATTCTTTTCCAGTTTGGTGACCAGGATGTCATGCGGTACAGTGTCAAATGCCTTGCACAAGTCCAGGAAGATGATGTCAGTTGCCCTTCCTTTGTCCACTGATGATGTTACTCCGTCATAGAAGGCCACCAATTTGGTCAGGCATGATTTGCCCCTGGTGAAGCCATGTTGGTTGCCTCCAATCACCTCTGTGTTATCCTCCATGTGTTTTTGCAGCACCTTTAGGAGTCTCTGGTGTTTGAAAAAATATTACACTAATGAACAGAAGTTGCCTTCTGATTTCTAATCTGATTTATTCCACAAGGCAATTCCAGACCTGCTACATCCTAAAGAAAACCCAGAATCTAATGTTGGGGTTGATGTTAAAATTTATATCACCGTTAATTATTTATTACTGTAGCAATATAAAAACAGAAGAGTGACAACCCTATAAGGTTCATGCTTCTGTTTCTGAGAAATGTGCTTTATTTAATGCATTATACCATGGTTAGTTAAAAAGAAAAATATGAACAAATGAAAAAAATACTAGCATTTAAGCCACCAGTTTAAAAACACAAACCAAAATCAGAAATTCATGAACAAAGTAGCTTTCTCCATTTTCAAAAACAAAAAAGAAGAATGTGAGCTTTTAACTGAAATAAAAGCTCACTAGTGCTTGGTAAAGGATTGTAGTCATTAATGCAAACTTGTAAAATGGCAAAAGTGAACCTTTCAGTGTAAAACTTGCAGAAGACAGACTTTTTAATGAGATTCTTTGTGTATAGTTGTGCATACAATTCTGCTTCTTTGACTAGGTCTGTGAATAGTCAGGAAAGAAGAAGGGGATAAAAAGGAGAGAGTGCTTTTATTCTGCACTTGTCTTTAATTGAAATGAGTCTGATAAAAGAGCAGGTGAAACTGCATTGGAGAAGATTGTTTTCATTTATCATAAAGGATATTCATCGCTGGCCTCCCAATTCAGATAGGTATTTTAATAAAAGTAACTAACTGGAGTGCCATTGCTTATGTTCTGAATGTCACTAAGTGTTAATGTATTTTCTCTAACTTGGATCTAGGATATTGAAGAGACTTGAATTGTTACAGGTGAATTACTTATGGAAAAATGTTATATTGATGAACATTTTAGTGGCTAAATGCCAGATCTCTTGATGTTGTCATAACTGAAAACATAGTGAAACAGCCAATTAAGGGCACAATCAACCTGCATCTTTATTTTAGTCCGTTGTAAAATATTGAGCTGAAAAATTATCATGCTGTTAAAGCAGGATGGTATTTGCAGAAACTAACTTCCAGCACATCATGCTGATTGCACCATTTACTTAAAATTTGACATGGTTTAAAGTGCGCATTTACTTAACAGTAAAGAGTTTTTCAGTGTTTTCTTGTGTAGGGAAATGCATGGTATTATTTCTAATTAAATTAGACCGCGTTTCCTTTTGGAAGGTCTATGTTAAGTTTGATTGTTTTGTAGTTCTTAATGCATTTCTGTAGCCTTTCCACAGAAGCCTTACTGAAAAATGCCTTGTTTAATCTTAGGAGTTCATTTGGAGCTCACACTAACCCTGTTGAGCAAATGTACCTATTCCAGGTGAGCAGCTCATGTGAGCACCACTAGCTTTGCTGAGTTTAGACTCAAAGGACATTGGGGAATTGCCAAATGCAATCTAGTTTGTGGGCATTGACTGCACTCCACAATGAGGGGAATGAAATAACAATTTGAAGATAACATATGAGAGGGGAATCTCAAGTTAAAGATGCTCATCAAAGATGGATGTAGGGCTGCAGGTCTGTGTTAAGGCTTGCACAGAAGTCTTTGTTTCCTCAAGTTCTGTGCTTCTGTAATGAGTTTGTTCTACTTTCCCCCCCCCCCATGCCTTCCATATCCTCCCTCCAGAAAAAAAAAATCATTTTGATTTGGTGATCAATTTTTAGTCATTCTCAAGACCTCGTTCTCATGTAGTAGAGGGGTGTTAGGTTATTTCATTTGTTGATACTATTTTTGTTTCATGCTGATTTAATTGAGAGAGCTTTTCCTTAGCAGCATTTGGCAGAAATTGTTGAAACAGTGTTAAGAAAACAGAATGCACCATGTCATATAGATTTTTTTTGAAGAAATTTTTATTATCTATAACAGAACAATTTTAGCTCTTAGACTTAAATGTTTTCACAGACATTAAATTTAAGTTTAAATTTAAATTAAATTAAATTTATACTGGGAGAGCCTTGAAAGTGTGACTTCAAAATTCAGAGCTGACACTGTTGCCTTCCCCCCACCTTGTAGCTGGCTGATACCAGTCCTTCTATTTCAAGGGATGGCCTCTTGCACTCAGTCTGCATCTGTTCTGAGGGAGTCTTGGTTCATATTTATGTCTTATAGAAACAACTAGAAGCATTCAGGATTTCGGTCAAGCATGCAAGGTGTTTAATAGAACCATTGGTTTATAGCTAATAATTTATTAAAAGTTTTCAAGTACTTTGATGAATTACACTGGCATTTTGCTGTGTCTTTATAGGCTAAGAGGTTCAAAAGCAACTTGAGATACTGAAATGTGTCAGATTGTGTAACCTGTTAGACACAGATATTTATGCATTCTCTGAAAATCCATCCCTGTAGCTGTACTTGAAAATAGCTTTAAAGAATAGCTTGCTTTATAAAACTCTGGTTGTAGTATTCAGCCAGATGATGTTGGAGATAAAATAAAAGCTTTCAACAAAAGGTCCCAATTTTGCTGCTCCCATTGGCACAGACACAGATCTCTTCATGAATGCTTTTCTTTGTCAGAACTGTATTTTTTCAAGATGACTGAAAATTGAATTTTTCGTATGGAAGATTAGAAAGTGCTCTCACTTTTGAATTCAATTTTATTTTAATAAAATATGTTATGTGACTTTGTAACACAAATCCTTGTGGCATGTCACCTTGCACTGGGACACCTGCCTACTTGGGTTTTGCTTTAGCAGTTCTGAGTGTTGTTACCTTACTTCTGGTCACACTGGTGTATATGGAGAACAGCTGCCTCTTCTGGTATGTTCATGTCTGTCTGCTTCAGACTAGAGGTGAGAAAAGGTTTCTGATGCATGTCATGGAAATCTATCAACATCATCTTCTTCACCAGTTGACCTGAAGTCTTTTCTGGGCCTCAGGCATTCTGACTATATTTGTGTGCAGAACTGACCCCAGGTGTGCTGTACATCTTTTGCTGAAGCAGCCTTCTTCATCTACGGCACTTGAAGTGTAGAAGACTTAGAAATTAATGAGTTTTAGTAAGGTTTTTTTTTCCCCCACAATTGCTTTTCTGTATCAAACATATGTTTGTGAACTATGTATGCCAGAACTTATTTCCCTAATTTATGAACAGTATGTGCATTTAATTACTCTCACTGTTGCATAAGTTAGAGATTATTTAAATTCTTTTTGCTCCCTTTGAATTGAATACTATTGAGTAGAAAACTCTGTGCTCAAAAGGAGCAAAACAAGCTTTCTGTGAAAAGCTATTTTGGCACAGTTTTGCCATCCACCAAACCAAGTATGTTGCAGAGATAGTGCTGCCAACCTTGTGCGCTACTTGGTGCATAATGGTGCTTTGAAATTCACTCCTCAATTTTTCTTTTCATGTTGAGGTTGATTGAAAAAAATGTGAGTAGCAGTCTTGCCATGTGTGAGTCATATAATGGATTTAATACCTTTAAATTGAGATAATGAGTGCTTAATTGTTTTGATAATACTGTTTTCTATAAGTAATAAATTAAGAATGGGACAGTCTCCTGTTTTTCCTGCTCACTCCAAGAAATCACCAAATACATCCTTCATTTGGTTGTAGCTGGCACAGATCACTTACTAGCAAAACATTAAACCAGAAACATTTTCAGGTATTTTTTTCATTTAGGGAACTGTGGTTCATAATGATTTTCAGCACCGTGAGATGTAAGCTGGTAGTCCACATGGACAATAACATTTTCTCCCTTTCTCCTATTCAGATATTAAGTAACACATTAGCCTCAAGAAATCTCATAAACAAAGTTGTAACATTCCTGATGAATTAGAGCTTATTTCTGAGTGTAGTGTAAAGTATTTCTGTGAAATATTTAAACTATAATATTTTCATATGCTGTTGATTTTGTTATAGCCACTTTCTGATCACAGAAGACAATGATGTAGAGTCAGCATAAATTAGTGATGATCTGTTTTTACAGTCAAGACACAGCTGCTTTTGTTTGGTTTGGTTTTTATTTAAGACCTAGAGAAGCAGGCTGTCTTCCTCCACATTACCATTAAAAGATTGTTGGGAGTGATCACTCTCTGCCTGTCCAGGATCATTATTTTACTGTTTCTCAACCACTCTTTATATCTTTAAGTTGAAATACAAGGTGTAAGTTCTTGTAGACTTCAAGACACAATAAAGATAACTATCCTAGAATTATTTTTCTTTCAAATGCTGTCTGCCAAATCTTAAAAATTTAGCTGTAATTATGAGGAACTTCATTTCTGTAAGGATAGACTACCAAAATATTCATGAATGGGGAACTCTTCTTTTGTCTCCACACAACACTGCTCATCAGAGCCAGACAAGAAGCATGAGTGTTTTTTGTTGCTGACTGAGCATTACAGGAGAGCTGAATGTAGTATTAAGTTCTTTTGATTATAGCTGAGTACAATGGTTTGAATAACTTCAGGCATTGAAAAGTGTCTTGCATGAGGAACCTGAACAGTCAGTTGTGGGTTCTTTTTTTAACCGTTTACTGCTAGAAATACCACGCTGAACATTTTCTATAAGGAAACTTCGCTGTGGCCTGTTCCAGCTTCCCAGAGACATTGGAGTTGGAGGATGGTAACTTTGTTTCTCAGCAGAAACCTATTGCGTGTGGGCCATCCTTTCTTCTCTGCTTATGCATTAAAACGTAGTACTTTGTCTCCTTCCTTGCATTTTTTAAAATGTAGCTAAAGTATATTCTAGAAACAGTAAAAGAAATCTCTTTTTTTTTCCTATTGCACAACTCTGTTAAGAAAAGTTAAGCAGTTATCAAAGTGTTCTGTTTGATGTGCACTTACATTATTAACTTGCCTGGGCATCGGTAGGGTCCAGTCTCTGCTGTCATGCCTTGGAATGTGAACCTGTCATTTCTTCACAGAACTGGCACCCAGCAAGATGACAGTGCCCCTTATACCACATTCTCCTTCAAAGATAGTCATCTCTCTAGGGAGATGTAATAGAGAATGATGCAACTGTAGTGATCTTTTCAAAATGAAAAAATTAGACTGTACAGCTCCTGCTGTTTGGACAATGAAGCATAGCCCCAACAGTTCAGTGTTGTAAGGTCATGTCTTTTTTCTCTTTCCCTGACCTATGAAAACCCTTACATTTGAACACTGGCATTGTATCTTCATTCTTCTTTGGCACAGGGTGGAAGATCAGTTTGACAGGCAGCTTGGAGCAATTTAGGTAGGGGCTGCCCCTCAAATAGCCACACTCGCCTCTCCCCTGTTCCTGCTGGAGGCCTGTGCTCATTAATCACAGCAGTGAGCTGAAATCTGCTGAATAAAAACCTACTTTTCAGGCTGACTGGGTATGTGACTACAGAATTTCTAAAGCCAGCTAGAATAAGTGCTATCAGCCAAAACTGGTAAAGTGTATGTATATTCCTTTAAAATTTTTGTTTATATTTCCCCCGAGTGTGTGAGAGAGACTGAAAATAATTGTTACTCTGCAAAGTTGAAATGGAAATGAATTCCAGGCTTTTCCATGTATTATGGGAGTGCTCAGTTTGCCCTTGAGAATACAGCTAATATGAAGCATTATATGGGAATGTGGTGCCATCCATTTAATGGATTATGAGACATCAGTTTCATACCCACCAGCATATAGAGCTGTCAGATATACTGTTAAATATATATATGTATATTAGGAGATACCCTGGCTCTAAAGTGGCTATAATTGTGAGAGGTGCTGTGTTGGACTTGCAGCTTCTTTAACAGGTAATTCCTGTAATCGTTTCTTTTTAATAAGCACTATCAAAGATGTAAAATGAAGGAAGAAGCTCAGGAAGTGACTATAACATGTCAGGCTTTATGGAGTGCTGTAGATCTTTGTGGTTTACTCTTCTGAGCTTCAAGTAGTGGCATTTGAAGAGTCAGTAGTAGCTGAATTAACTGTAAACTCTAAAAATTATTACATTTCTTATAATAAAAAAGATGTGTGCTTTTTTTCAGCTGAATCTTCCATTTGCTTGACGATCTTGTATGCAGAAACATTTCAATATGCATTATTGATCTTTCTGTGTCCTTATTTTGGCTTTGAACTAGATTGTGACTTGATCCCTTTTTCTTGTGCTTTACTTCCTGCTCTCAACTGTGATTTTAAAATTGTAGTTACTGTTTCTCATGCACTGTAGTTGTGCCTACAGCTTTTCAGAACAAGACAGTCCATACAGATTAAACTTCACATAGCACATTGGCAAAAACTAAACCAAGGTTATCAGCAAGGGATTCTGATATGTAGACTAAGGCCATAAAGTACCATTATGTTAATTTCTTCTGACTTTCTGTTCACAGTATGTGGATACTTTATTTATATTCCCCTTTCTTTATAACTATATTGAAATCAGGAGGGATGGCTAGAAAAAAAGACAGTGAGTAGAGAATGGTAGATGTTTAATCAAAATAAAAAAATTTTGGGGGGAATATAAATGAGGAGGACAATTAAGGAGCATTAGTACACGTACATGATATTACAGCTGTTATTGGAGAAGCAATGTGTATGTCCTGTGGGTCTCAGTTGCTAACAAAATGTGAATTGTTGTACAGTGCTATAAATATCAATAGCTGTCTCTCTTTGCTTTGGGCAGCTGATATTAGAATTAGGGCTATCACTGCAAATGTAAAGAGGCTATTTTTAAGTGAGTTCTGTGATTTGAGACTCTGCTGTCCTTTGTGGTCTCCTTTGTGACTAACATCAGAGCTGTTTTGCTAAAATTATGTCTCCAGCCATTTTCACTCTCAATGTTGTAGTCCTCTATTAAGCATATAATTCACTTTTTTCATCATTCTTCTGTGAGATTTCTGAGGTATGTGCTCATTTGTGTTTGTCATTTATAAACCTGGATTCAATAGATTTTCAGAGGCTTTTTGGATTTGTCTGCATTGGGTCCCATTTATTTGCTGTTCCTTCGAATATTGGAAAAGTGAATAGTATTTAGGTCACTGTGGTGAGTTGTCTCCAATGGGGATAACTGAATAGGTATTCAGTGCATAATGGTATGCAAATAATATACCTCTGCCTCACATGGGAATAGACTCGATGTATGCAGAAGCTTTCTGTGACCTTAATAGGTTTGTAGGCATCATAATGCATTGTGCAGTGCTGTGGCGTAGTATCAGATGTACAAATATTTCAATAATTCTGTGAATTTAGTATGTGATCCACACACCTTACCATATGTGGAAGTGTATATCAGTGATACAGCTGATATACTTTTGTAGCATAGGAGGTAGATTTTAATAATAGTCACCATTAATATAAAAAAGGTTGCTCAATGCCTTATGTTTAAAACACCCTAATTCATTACACTGATAAAGTGTCTTTATGCCCGATGCAAGATGAAAATGAGAAACACATAGTAAAATGATAAGTAAGTTACTCCATTAGGCTGTTTTAATGTTTATGATATTTCACATGTAAAAAACAACTTTTTAAAAATTTTGCTTCTTTTTAGTTCATTTTTATTACAGATTCTAGAGCAATTCAGGAAACAGATGCTGTAATTTAAAAAGATTTGCTGTAGTGAAGCTTTCTGTACAAGAGAATGCATTCTTCTTAAAACTTCATTTTACTTAAATTAACTTGTATTTCCACTGAGGATGGCTTATATTAAGCACAAAGGGAGGCTTAGCCATTTTAGACTTCCATCAAACAAACTGCATAACTGAAAAAAGAAGATGCCAAGTCTTACACTCTTGTACTTGAAAGTATTGTGTTCCCTCTCATGGGAACTCAAGATTAGAGAAATTATGAAGGCTTTGCATAAAAACAGGGAATTAGAATTAATTTTTGCTTAAGCAGAGAAGTGTCAAAAGCCTATTATGGTAATTTTCAATTTTGTCTTAACTGTTCACACATTTTAAAATAGTTGTACAATTGAGTGGAGGCAAATTGATGTGTTGTGGTTTGTTTGTCTTTTTTCCTTCGGCCATCATAAAATAAAGCTGAGGTGCACTTCAGCTCAGAAAAAATAGGTGTGCTAATTAAGTAGATGGAAATTTCATATCATAATGAGAAGATTTGCCTAGTGGATTGGAATAGCATTCCTGACTCTTAATTACATCCAAGTACCAAGTATCAATATTAGATGAAGACAATTAAACCAAAAAAATCTTAGTGAGAAAGCATAATTCCTAGCAGCAGGATTTTGGTATTGTAGCAACTATAATCTTCATTGCTATTATTATAGTAAATGATAGCAGTTAATGTCTACATTTAAAAAAAAGTTACTTAGTAACTTTATTAATTGCCTTGTAATGTAAATTAAAAGCTGAAATAATCATGGAATGAAGAGCTACTGCTACATTTATTAATTCTTACTGAATTTAAAAATATATAAGTCTTACCTATATCATAACAGCCAATAAAGTACTAGGGCAGTAGTTTAAAAACTATGCTTCATCTGAAGAAGTTTTTGGACTAATTAAAAGAAAAATAAGTTAGCAGAATTTTTAATGGTAAATAAAATAACTTTCAGTAAATGCAGCATTTAGTGGAAGACATACTGCTTTCATTTTGGGGATCAGTTTTGCTATTCCATAGAAGTCTTTGGTGGAACAAGCTTTACATTTGGAATGGGATTTACTGGCAAATGTGAAAGTAAGCAGTGCTCCTTGGTGATCATTATTAGTAAGGCTTTCATTTTTATAGGGAGAGAAATGGCATCTTTCCTACCTTTCAGCTAATTTTTCCGCAGAATCCTTTTTGGGCTATGAAAGGGCCATCTTTGGCGTTCCTAAATTATGCCCAGCTTCTTCAGAACTTTTTTGGTTTTGTCTGCAGCAGAAACTGGTGAAAAAATGGAGTAGAGTTCTGCTTTATCACTTCTCCTAGTGCTGCTGAATGGCTTCTGTCAGGACCCACTTCCAGTTTCTCTTACATTGTGCCTGAGACCCTGTGATCTGATTCTTCCTTAGCACTTCTCTCCCCAAAAGTTGGGAACAGGAATTACCTAACTGAAGGTTCAATATGGTCATGTGGATTTTTGTGAGATAAGACCTGGACAGCAGGGTCAGCATCTGTTCTGGCTGTTACATTAGTTCTTCAGTCTGCAGGTTTCTGGTGGTTTTTATTTATGACTGTGGAATAATAATGCCAGGAATAAGAAAGCCAGGTTTGTGCATTAATGTGTGCATGGAGTGGAGGGAAAGGAGATGTTGTTAGATCCTTAGGCAGAGTATTTCTTAGTCCTTATTTTACTGCTTAAAACTGATTGCTCTGGGCAACAGAAACAAAGTGTGTGTGTTGACTTTGTTGGCTTTAATGGTCACTTAAAATGTGGGTAGGGTCAAGACTTTTCTGTATTAAGCAGGTTACTGGAGTATGTTGCAGTAGGGTGTCCAAGATGTGAGATTTTTTTTTTCTGTTTTCTGATGTCAGTTCAGTGTTATGTAACATTTTCATTTCTCATATAACCTTGTACAGTTTTTATTAATCATTACTTTTTTATTGTTTACACATGAAAGTTTCTTTGATATGCAGTGTGTATTTAAATGGTATTCCAGTGGAGTAGTAAAATTAGCAACAAAAGTTTTGCTCATTTTTTTTCTTTCTACTGTATTTCTTTTGAGTTTATGCAGCATGACAAAGAGCTGATACCAATAAACTCCCATTGATAAGGAAGAAATATAAATGTTAGCGGTCTTGACAGATTTTGCAGTGCTGTGATGGAAGATACCTTGTGAACATTTTTCCTGAGGTGAAGGCACTGTTAACTCCAAATTTATTCACACATTTATCCCACTTAACCGTGTAAACTTAGCGAGGTGTTGTTGGTGATTCTTCTGTGTTAAGTTAATTATATTTTGTTTACCCTCCAGTAGCATGCTGTGAGGAGCACAACAGCGTAACTCACAAGCCCTTGACAGGGCTGATGAATGGCCAGAGATAGAGATATTGGCAGGCTGCTCTCTAGTGCTCTATCTAGAATTGTTTTCCTAAATAATTCAGAGGGTTGAAATTTGATGAAATCATTTCCATTTGAAGAATGCACGGGAAGGGGTAAATGCATGAAGACTCCAGTAATGGAGCAGTTGTCTTCATGCTGTTGGGCAGACAGGACAGCATCCTGCATCATGGTTCCTGTGCAGATCCTTTGTTTGAGGAGATTGTGATTCAGCTCTGTGCACACCATGGCTTGTGTAGTGTGTAGTGAAAACTGGTGAAAAGACAGTGTGTAGCACCCAGCCATAGCCAGCCCTCTCCTGCCCTCAGCTTTCCCCCATGGGGAGAGGCCTGTCACTGTCTCCTCTGGCCCAGTGCTCCTGGAGACCATCTCCAGGGGTGGGGGACTCTGTGAATATAGTGAGTGAGCACATCTTTCCAGGATGGAGTGCTTAATGGGAAAGACCATCTGCATATGGCTGGCAAGCACATGATGACCGCTACTTACAGGGACTCAGTGACAGCAGGACAGTGGCAGGGCAGTAACCTTTGGTTAGTTTAGATGGTAGGCAGGAAAAGTGCAGCTGTTTGGCCACTAGGTAAGACCATCTGTGGTTTTATCTTTTTGAAAGACTTACCTTTTTGGAAATACTTTGATACTGTACACTTTGCCTGTGGTAATCTGGGAGAATGTATGCTCTTGGACACTCATGTCTTCCTCCAAAAAGACAGTCATTATTGAGCTTCATGTAGAATTGAACTGATGAATGTGGTATCATGCAAATGTTTATGAACAGCAAATATTTATGAAGCCATAAATCATAGAGTTGTAAGAGACCTTCAAAGGTCATCTAGTCCAAATCCATTGCAATGAGCAGGGACATCCTGAACTAGATCAGGTTGCTCATCAGGTTGCCTCATCAAACCGACCTTGAATGTCTCCAGGGATTGGACCTTTTCTGCATCTCTTGACAGCCTCTTCTGGTGTCTCACCACCCTCATGGTGAAGAACCTCGCTGTTCTTTCTTAATGGCAGCTCTGTACAAAACCCCTTTGCAGCAATGGATCTGTTCTCTGTGATTCCTTGTTCTTTGACATACCAGCATAACAGGAATGGGTTTCTGGGGCAGGGATAATTATGGGCAACCAATAAATGTCTGCATTGCTGTTGTGTCCATGTTTCATGATCTGATTTTGAGGCTGTATAGCAGCCAGTGTAGCCAGAAGTAAGAGACTGTTGTTTCAGAATACTTCCTTTGTGTTTTCCTTTTTTCTGCTCACATAGGAAAAGGTACAAACTAAGCTTGGGTGAGAGTATTTGTGTGGTGCTTGAGCGCAAAACTAGTGAATACAACAATCGCTTTCAAAAGCTGGGTGGTGGAAGGGAAGAAACCGATCTATTGCCAGCTGTAAGACACTGGTTTCTCACTGAAAATGAAAATGTTTTGCAGTAAAAACACAGCTGTGTTTGACCTTGCTCATATAAATGTGCAGGTACCTTTTGTCTGAGCCCTTCTTCTCTCTCCATCCATTTTTTTCATGCCTACCTCTTAAAGTAATGCTATTTGAGTTGTACAAGCAGGAGGTAGAAGATACAGAGCTCCACTGCACACATGGAAAACAACACACCGCTCAGGGCAAAGGAGAACTTTTTAATTAGTAGTTGTTCAGATTTTTAAAATGAGCAGTAAATTACTTGAATGAGGAATATTTATATGGATTCTGGTTTCTTGAAACGTAGCTGTTGAAATATTTGATTAAATTTCATACTCAGTATGGCATATTGAGTGTAAGATCTAATGTTGTCTAACATCTGTTGTTAATATAGCCTGCCACCTGGAAATAAATGAATAGATACTCATGGGATATCCAGAAAAAATGTGTGGTTAGAAGCATCACTACTACTTTGAAAGGAATAGCATAATAATTTATGAACATCGTGATCTCTCCATATAAACAGAAACAACTTTGCTTGAATTTGAATGATCAAATTATACTTCATAATGGGAGTTCTAAGGCATACAATTAATTTTCTGAGATTAAGAAAAAACTTGCCTTGGAGCATATTGATTTAAAAGCATTTGAATGGGCTCATCTTGTGGTCCAGAGAGAATCCAGTCAGATTTGCAAGGTGGAAAACAGGAGTGCTGTGCTCCTTAGAAAGACTGGGCTAGGGAAGGCTGGTATTTGGAGACTGAAACAGGCAGGAGCCATCCATGTGCCCTTTGCTGAGCTGAGAGGTTGATTTTGGTTCTGCTCCCACTGGCAATTTGACACCAAGTTCTGTGAAGACTTGCAGGTACCCTTTTGCCAGGAGAAAGTGAGCAGGCTGCTTGGAAAAATAGTGCTGAGAGTGGCCTGGCCCTATTTACACAACTGTATTTTTGTGAATACAACAAATCTTTGTTCCTCCAGCAGCCTCTGCACACCCTTTCCACCTCCTTTGTTCTTTGCAGCTGGTGTTTCTGTCTGCTTAACCCAAAGCACAAGAGGGTTGCTTTTCTATTTGGTAATTTTTGGATGTCCTCTCCACTGAGGTCTTGCTTTACTAGTGTGTAATTTTGTTATTTTCAGACCCCCTTTAGTATAAAGACCTCAAGAAATTTATCTTTCTGTTTTTGACAGAGCACTTTGTATTGAATGCCTTTAGTCTTGTTTTTGCTAATAATCCTTTTGGTTAAAATCAATTAAATACAAACATATTAAAAGTGAAAGATACTTCTAACATTAGTGTTGGCCAGGTTTTGAATACTGAATCTCCTTAATTGAGCTGCTCATCCTCTATTTTTGCATGCTTCAGTTGGCGTGAAGCTTTGTGTTTGCAAAGTAATTCAGACATTTCCTGTGGACTCAGGTCCTCTTTTGTGAAAAATCGTGAGCATAACTTTGCATAGGAGTATGAGTTGAAGTTAAATATTTTTTTAAATGCCTTAATATACCTTAAATAGATGCAGTTGAGTTTTTCCCCCTAAATGCAATTGTGACTTTTTTTAACTCCACTCTAAAGCGCATGAGTTCCGCAACATACCTCACTGGCAGCTGAGCAGGTGAGTGCTCAGACCATGTCCCTCAGCAAGGTGTGACAATCAAAGGCAGATATGGCTATGGCTAGTTACTGCTGCCAGGACAGGGCTGTGTTAGTCAACTTGGGATGTGGCAAACCCCACGCTGTGGTTTGGAGATGCCCCTGATATTCCCCATTGTGTTTGCCAGCGCTGGCTCCCTTGGAATGACACTGTGCTGGGGCCCAGGAGCTGGGAAAGCTCCCTTTGATTGGAAGCAGCACATTGAGTGTTGTGGCACAGGGCGAGAGACTGATGAATAACTGTTAACATCTAATATTCTTCAACGCGTTGAGTAATGCCAAGAGATAACATTAGATGCAGAGAATAAGTAGTGAGCAGCCATTTTTGGAGTAGGAGTTCATTTCTGGAAAGCCCTTGTAGATTACATGTTTTAGAAAGAAATGAGAAACTGAAGCTATCAGGGCAGCATTGTAGTTCATGTTGTGGTGATTACACAGTTTTCAAAGTAAATATTTGCAATTCAGTTGTAGGCATTGATATGCTAATTTAGTTTAAATGCTGTTCTTCCCTGTATCCTTCCTGACTTTTTTTGTTGTTGATGAGTGAACTTTCTTCATAATTTTATTAACATTGAAGATATCAGTAATCACAGCACAGTGGTTAATAAATACAAACTGAGAGATTAGACAAAAGTGCTTTAAATTGTTTTGCAGATTAACAGGCATCATTTATGTTGGAGTTCTCTTATGACTTTAATCTTGCTGGGGGCACAAAAGAGGATTAAACTATTACTAGATGGCTGGAATTATTTGATTTCCCCCAACTCCCCTGTGAGGACCTCAAATCAAAATTGTAACTAATAAATTAGAAGTGCCTACATCCACTAAAATCTTTGAGGATGTATTTAGTGCTGTGATTTGCTTGTCATAAATATAAATTCATTCTGAAATTAAACTTTGCTCTGTGCTTTGTCACAAGAATTGAGAGGATTGCCCAGCTTGAAATTTTAAACTGCAATTAGCAGAAAGGTTATGGAGCACCTAAAGGAAATAAATAATGTGCTATTGATTTAGTAGAATTTGGCTTTTCCAAGGAGTTTCCTTGTCCTTCAGTTTGAGATCACTGGCGCTTTTTTTTTTATTTTCCTCTGAGGCGAGAAGCAGGCAGTGTTTTCCAGTTTTTTTATCTGAGGTTGACCTTGAATTTCAAAGACTGGATTTGAAATGTGAATCTTTATTTCAACATTGATCTTTAACATAGACTCTAACATGAAATTAAGTATCTTGAGAAACAAGAAAGCAAGCCTTTAGCATTGCAGTGAACAAAACAGAAACATTAATATAAGTGGTGAACGACCAAGAAAAAGAATTGGAAATTTGCACACCAAAAGACATAAAATTGACCCAAACAACCTAGCAGTGGTGGTAAGTGCTACACAGAGAAGGAACAAACATGCTTCACTTCTCTGCAAGGGCTTGCTGGCCCCAAGCCAGGTGGAGGTGGCAAACCTTCGCCGAGGACTGTGCACTGGGTTTCCCCCAGTTCTGGAATTGATGCTGTTGGCCAGCATCACAGTCTGGGGTGGTTTTTTATACCATGTGTGCTGAAGTAAATAGTGTCTAGGGCTCTCTGCTCTGAAACCTCAGACAAAATCAAGCAGGGTTCAATCTGAAATGCAGTATCTGCCTCTTGTGGACTCACATGTAAGCCTTTGGAATGAAGCACTTCTACCGTTTCCTTTTTGGGTCATTACATATCGCACCTATGGTACAAGCACAGTCCATCTGCCTCAGACTGGGGAGGCCATACCCCATCCACACTCCCTTTGAAGGTTCTGCCCACTCAAGGCTGTCTTTGGAATAAGTTGCTGTAGGAGACTGAAGAATTTGCATATCCCTTTTCTGTTCCTGATTGCAATCCTCTTTGTGTTGCTTTCTCTGCTGCTGCCATCCCAGCATGGATTCTGAGTTTATCTCAAAGCTTTCTGTGCCAATGTTTTTGTCCTTACTAAGGACACTCATGCAAAGGGAGTTCTGCTGGAAGAGGACTGTAAACTGGATTATGATGATATTTAACACAGCATTTTCCACGTAAAGTGTTTTAAATTTTATTTCGATTCCTATGTAGCAATTTAAAATTAGCCATTCTGATGTAACATTTTAAAAGTAAACATTCTTATTAATCTAATTGCCACTACAGCTTTACTACTTTATTATTTTTTGCATAAAACAAATTTTAATTGGAGTAACAATTTTGAATTTTTTATGTGAAGGTGTTTTATGAAACATCTTCACTGAAAGTGTTGGATACTTTCCATTTGGATCCCTGCAGACCCATCCAGTTGGAAAATACACTTTTATCCTCTCCTTAATTACAGTACTTGGAGTAACTCTCTGTTAACTGTTTTTAAGTTCCACCAGATAATGAGTCTACCAGAACTAGAGACTGTACAACAGAAAACTGTTCACAGGAGGAAGCTTGCTGTTGCTTAGCTACCTGTCTTTTTAATTTGGAATCGCCAGCAATTTGATAATTACTAGCCCTTAAGCTGCTAAATGTATTTATTTGTTCATGACACACTGTACCTTTTTATATGTGCATTTCACCTATAGGTTACTGCTATTATTGTAGGGGTGAAGAAGGCGTTTGTAATGGGCTTGTATTATAGTGTCAGCTGCTTAAGCTGTACTTCGTTGATGAAGTTCTTAAGGGGTGATACAACAATGAAGTACAGAATAACTCGAGCCAGAAGAGCTATTGCCTCTGCTCCTCCACATCAGTCTCAGTTATGAGCAGGTTATGCATAATTTGCAAGTACTGCAACCATCTGTAGTCTTTTAATAGTACGCAATCTCACGTCAATTTAAGCATAATAAAATACATAATTAATTGCAAAATAAAATACTGCAACATTTAACATTTTTTTGTCCATTTAGCATTTTCTTATAAGTGAAAAATTGCTGAATTTCACTGAAATTTGTTCAAATACAAAAGGCTGTACTGTGGAATGTTCATATGATAATTACTGAATCTGGGAAAGACTTTATATTCAAGTAAATCTTTCTGATCAGTCCTAAGATTCATATAAAGTGATAATTTATCTAGGGATTGCTTATGGCCACAGAACTAGTCCAAGCATAGAAAAAAAATCTCTCTTTTCTAAACTTCTTTCCAACATGTGTATCTAATATGGAAACTTCTCTATTTGCTGTTAAAGCTATTCTTTTGTACTTTTATTAGTTTTTCCCCTTAGGAGAGGTCTCTGATTCTTCCCCACCTGCTTGCACAGAATAGCCAAAGCAACTTCTGCAGGACTAGAATAGAGGCTCAGTATGGTTACAGCAGAACATCCTACTCTGGCTTCTGCTGTGGCTGTGGGAGGCTGCTGGTGTGGCAGTGACATCTCAGAGTGATGCCACGCTGACACAGGTACACAGTGCTTGTGACAGTGACACTGCTGTACCAAGGGGCAGGAGTTGTTGGCTCTGCTGGTGCTGCAGTGCTGGCTGAAAGCTCTCTGGCACCTTGTGTTACAAGTAGAACTTGCTGATGTAATTCATGGAAGCAGCAACTTCACCTCATGTGAGGGTGGATTTGATTCATAGGTACAAAAGGCTGCTCATTGTAAAGGAACTTGAGGGCTCTTTGCTGCTGAGCTGTTATGCCCAGCATTTGTTATGATTTTAGAAGGACGAACTTGTCAATTTGAAAGCTAATTTCATTTTTGGTTGTCGTGACTTTTTTGGGGGGTCTGTGATCAGTTTCATGAAAACAAAAATTACATATTTCAGGCATACCACGTGTTTAAATATGTAATCTACTTTTAGGTGTATTCATAAGGTTTTGATGTCTGTATGCCCCTAGTAAAAAATGCTGGCATATTTCAATATGATTTTGTGCTCAATTAACCTCACTATTAACTTACAGATTTATAGTAGAGTTGCATCTCTTCGCCTCTTATTGAGTTTTCTGGGTCTGCAAATCTTTCTGATTAAACTAACTTTTAAGATTATGAAGTATGTAGCTCTTGTATAGCTTCATACATAATTTTTTGTTGTGCCTTCATGCTATAGATCCTTTGCATTTTAGCATTGCATCCCATGGCTTTAAACTGACTGTACCTGTGTCCTTGGTTTCCAGCACAGAGCCATTGCTGCACTTGCCTCCATTTGCTTGTGGAATTCCGTGGAGGCTTCAGTACATGGCATGACAAAATGTAAAACCCTACTCATAGATCACCTTATAAATATTTATTCATATAAATTCTTTAAAGAAATTAAATTACGTGTTCTATACAAAATAGGAGAGAGAGGCTTTTAGTGTCACTGACTGCAAATTGAAGTCATTTGTCTAGAAGGGTCAGGTGCCACTTTGTGGTAAGGAATTTGTCTGAGATCCAAGGAAGAAAAGATTGATAGTACAAAGAGACTGATGAAACGGGCACTGCAATATGCATGTGAAGTTACGGGTTAATTAGGAGGATTTAAACAAGAAAGTTCCTTTGTGTGGGGAAGTGTCGGGTGTTGTTACTTTGAGAAGCGAGGTGTGTTGGCAGCCCTTTTGAACGTGCAGAGCTGATTTCCTGAGATGTTTCTGTGGAGATGTGTGGTTTACATCAGCGAGGTGGCAAATTACCCACAACATGTACGCTACAGCTGATGAGTGCTGCTTAGGAAATGGGGTGGTTTGCATATACTGTCTCTGCTTCCACCTTTTGGTTTGTTGTCGATGTAAATTGTTCTGTGATTCCTGTATCAGAGTATAATGTGAGTGCTGAGTTTTTCGGGTGTCTCAGGTGACATGGCTATTTGTTATTTGGTACTTGGAGAAAAAAACTAAAGTTAGAACTTAGCTTAGAAAAAGTAGCTTAGGAAATGAGATCTGAGCAATCAACAAACATTGTTTTCTTGCTGATAGGAAAGCTGTTTGGAAAGAACAGACGCTCCAAACTGTTCCTTATTGCATTAAAGTTCACCAGCCACCTGGTACATTTAGTGGGGAACGACAGGCTTCTGTATGCAGATTCACACAGAAATCCAAACAGTCTTTTCATAGCTATTCATGTGCCAGAAAGATAATCCTACATTTGTATTAAATGCAACAAAACCAAAATACTCTGTGTGCTCCATGTGTCTGGTCCTGTATGAGGTCAAAATACTGCAAATCTTGCAGCAATACAGGAAGATAAAGCACTTCAGCATTTATTATTGTAATAGTAAATCATCCCTGTCTGCCTAGAAGAGCTGTAAAACATTACCTGCTGAGGGTAAGAGTAGGCACAGGCGTGAGGGACTGAGTTCCACTTCTAAACACTCTGATATTATGGTATTCTTAACTAAAATTTTGCATTCATAAGCTTCACCTTATTCCTAGCCTCAGAGACAGATCTTGTGGCACAAAGCAGCTCTTATCTTCTATCTACTACAATCCATTTTTCACTGAATGTGCTGTCTCTGGATAATTTTTTAAAATATGAGGAGGAAGAGTACAGACAAGTTTCATCTTGTCTTACTGCTACGTGTGAGATAGAAAAGACCTCAACAAATTGCAGTGTATTGCTTTTTACTGAAGATGGAAAAAATTGTCGAAGGGATGGGTATTTGAATTGCAGAATGTATTTCTTCTTTAAAGGAAGGCAGTTAGACTCAACAAGGCCTCTGGGAAATGTGATTGACATTAAAAACAATCCTATTTTGTTTTATGATATTCCTGTAATAATGAATGTTAGTTCCTTGCGTGGTTAGGGATCTGTTTATTCACATAATTCTTAGTACAAAAGGAGCTGTAGAAAACATTCTAGGTAATGGAAAAGCAACTCTGACTTTTCTCTCACAGATTTTCGGTTGTAGGAACTTTCTTTTTCATACTCGTGGTGGGTTTTTTCTGTTGTATTAACATGAGACCAGATATGAGAAATTCTGTCCAAACAAATGGGTTTGAACATTTCCCACAGTGCTGATACACAGCTGTCAAAGTGGTGTCTCTGCCAGAGTTCGAGGGGCTTTTTTGTGATACTTAACCTCCCTGCTGGAGTGGCAGCAGCTCACCTCGTGTCAGCCTTTCCACCACATCAAGATACTGTATGAAGAAATACATCTCATTGGTAGTTTTATCTACTGCAAGAATTACTATTTTTTTCACTGCTTGGACACCATGCCTGTTTAGTGTGAAAACAAAGTACAAATTCACTGGTTTTCTCCTTTTTTTTTTTCCTTTGTTTTTTTATTTTTCAGAAACCAAAACAGAAGGACTGGCATCCTCCTGGAGGGTTTATTTTAGGACTCTGGGCACTGATCATCATGGTTTTCTTCAAAACATATGGAATCAAGCACATGAAACATATCTTCTGAGTTCAAGAGAGCAGGATGATTGTATTGACTGCTACTTTGGATCCACTGGTGTCACCCGAGTGCTCTGTACCTGTGTTACAGCTGCAGTGAAAAACAGTTTTGAGCTCTCACTACTAAAGGCTCTTCTGAAGTCATCTCTTCTGCCTCCTTTTCTGAAAATAGTCCAGCAAATGGTTTTAATGGTAGAGGGGCTGTTGGCACTTTGTCTTGTTTTAAACATATTTTAATGTCTTTCTGCCCAATTCCTCTTCCTTTTTAAACTTAAAAAAGAGGGACCTCAATGTAGTAACAATTTCTGAGGTTGATTGTGAATTGCAAATGGACAGATTCTTTTCCTTCTACTTCAAAGTACATCTTAGAAAATGTCAACCTATCACTGAAGAACTAGACGTTGTGCAGGACGCCATTTAAGATGTCATTTTTCAGTAAAAACTTAAGCTACTTTGCAGACTTTAGTGTGACATGTTGAAAGCCTTATTCACAAAAATGAAAATATAATATGTGGATATCTTTTTCCTTATTATTTTTTTTCTTTCCTGCTAAATATAACCGTTAGATCAGTCATTTCACTTTAGGCAATTTTGAGTCTACGATTCTGTGAACTGGTGGAAGTGATACGAAAATACATGATGATCTCACTGAATCTCCATCCAAAAAAAATGAAAGTATGACTTCACTATGTCCTTTAGGAACTCTGTATAAGAGGTGCATTTTTACTCCAAGCAAGATAGAGTTGGAATCTTACAGGATTTTGTATGTGCTGGATTTTTGCACAGGAGAAAATAGACTCTGGCATTTGGATAAAAAAGATTATAAATTGTACTGTTGTATTCTGTAGTTTCTGAGCCTTTGGAAGATGAGCTTTATCATATGGATTTTGTAAATTCTGTTTTGGCAAATTGATTTGCTCTTGGACATTTACTGATGAATGTACACTAAAAGAGTTTTGTCTGTGTAGAATATTGATGCTGTTGAATAGAAGAGCAAATTTGTGTGTGTATAGAGATGAGTCTGTCAGAAAGTAGAAGCTTTGCATTATGATTTTGGAACCTTTTCTCTAGCTTAAACATAATAAAGCTTATGCATTGGGTCACGTTGTAAATGCTAGATACCGATCTCTGAAGGTTACTGGGAATTATTTTTAATCTCTCAAAATATCAGAGCAAATATATTTTTCTTAGAATTACAGAACTGAGCATTTACATACTACATGGAGCATACAAGTCTGATTGTTGTCCCATTTTCTTCTCTTTCAGATTGATTGTGGCATCACAGCCTTGGGTTAGGGGTCTGCGTGTGCACTGGCTGGGGCTGTTACACAGAAGGTAGCAGTTGAGGCTTCCAGCTCTTTCTCGGGGCTACTGCCAGAGAGCTACACAACCAGTATCTTGAGTATTAGAGCCTCATCATAACTTGGAGAGGACAAAGGTATTAACAGGAGATGATCATTTTGCCTTCTGTACCCCTGCCTCCCTATAAAGATAGGGCACTTCACTGCACTTTTTGGTGAGCAGCAGGAATTGTTTTCAGTAGCACAGGCCAAGCACCAGGATTAGGAATTAATCTATATTTAAAACATAAGCAATTCCTACACCACTCTGCTTATACCTGTAAACTCATATCCCCTGATGAGTAATACCAGAGATTCCTTTCCAGGTCACTGCTGAATACTCCTGCCACCAACCGCACCAGTCAGTGCCACAGCTGGACGCGCTGCTCGCTCAAAGTCTCCCTGGGCGAAGGAGGAGCGTTTTGTGTCCGAGAGCGTTCCAAGCGCCGGTCTCTGCTCTGCGGGCTCGACTTTGGCATCCCGTGTCTCGGTGTCACAGCGTGATACAGCGGAGCCGCTTCCCCCGGCGGCGCGAGCCCACCAACGGTCACTCTGAGGAGACCAGCTCCGGCAGAGGCCAGTCCGTGCTGGGGAAGGGAATCTCGGCAAAAAAAAGAGCCGGCAGGAAAGCTCATTTTGGGGGCTTTTCGAAGGCGGAGGGAGCGGCGAGGCCGGGCCGAGTGAGGGAGCGCGGGGCGGAGCCGCTTCTCCCACCGAGGGAGCGCCCCAACGGCCCAGCCTCGCGCTGCCTCAGAGACAAGGGGCCTTACCCAGGCTCGTGCGATCTCTAACACGGGCTCGGGCGTTCTCTGTCATTTACAGGGGTGGGGGGCACTGGCAGCCACGGTCTCCGCCCGGCGGAGGCTGCGCTCTCACCCACAATCAGAAAGGCCTGATAACGAGAAGCAGCTCTGAGGGCTCAGCGTGATGGTGGAGCAAGACTTTCCCCACCTTAAATGAAAAACAGGGTCCCTGTCAGATAGGAGCCAGGACCACGTGCCCCTGCAGCCTGCCCTTGTCAAGAGGAACCCTGAAGGAAGTGAGTGGAGCGAAGTTGGAGGCCCCCTCCCTGCCCACCTCAGCCCATCGAGTTCCTCTAAACAACAAGTACAAAGTGGTGTCTGTTGAAGGCCCAGCAAGCGAAGATGTGAGTGACGTTTTCTGTGGAGACATTCAAACCCTGCCTGGACACCCTCTTGTGTGCCCTGATGTGGGGGTTTCTGCTCTGGAAGAAGGATTGGACTAGATGATCTCGCCAGATCCCTTCCAGTTCCAGCCATTCTGTAATTCTTAAAATGACAAAAATTTCCTTCCTCCCCCAGTTATTTCTAATACAAAGACAAATTCTAATGAATCAACTATGAGCTATTGCAGACCAACTGCAGAGAAATGCCGAGAGAGATGGTAAAGAAATGAACCCTACAGAATTTCTTAGAAGACTTGCTTAGCTTTCATTTTTATAATTCAGACTTTGATACTCTTTCTGTTGTAGTGAATGTTTTTAATAAAATATGTTATAGGGCAGTTTCTTCACACTTCAAGAAGTGGCTAAAGTGAAGCTGATAGAGCTTTGTGCCTTGCTTCAGGTACTATTGCACTTAGAGTCCTCAGGCCTTACTCGGTTTTTCCTTTGTACTCTTTCAGCCACCTTTTGCAAGAAATGATACACAGAAACATCTGTGGAACTCAGCTGAATTTTTCAAGTAAAGGAAGATACAAAAAATGCTGTATATATAGTTTTTTTTAAAAAAACCTCCTTATCTGCTTGGGGGAAAGGAGGCAATTAGGTGGCTTATTAAAATGCAATTTATGAATAGAAGCACTCAGTAAGTGTTCCTGTGAAGGTGATTAAATTGAAGTAAGAACAATCAGACCGGAATGCAGCAGGCTCTGCTTTGGGCATTTCTAACATTTCTATGCACACAAAGTAAGAGTTGAAATGGATCATTCTCACCATAATGTTGCCTGTGCTACACTTTTAAGACTGGATTTTATATAAAGCGGTAACTTCCATTCATTGAATAATTACAGTCTGAAAGGGAAGTTTAGAATTGTCACAGAATTGACTGCAAATTGTCTTGTCACAACTCCTAGTCAAAACATTCCATGGGGAACAAGGACACTGTGTCTGTGGTACTTCTGGCTGGGTCTGGTGTTTGGTGACAGACATCACAAAGGAACTGCTGGCAGTGCCAGTGTGACCAGTGAGCTTTGTGCTCCCTTGCTGGCATCCCTGGGAAGGTGTTACAGAAGGGAAGGAGCTGCTGGTTCACAGTCTGTGTATGCACATGCCCTGGAGCCTGTTCCACAGTCAGGTAAAGACACCATTTGTTTTCACTTTGATGCTGAAACTCCATCCTTATGGTGGTCAAAGGGTATCATTTGGCATGTCATGTTTTGTTGTAATTTTCAATTTAAGAGAACCTTTACCAGTCTAGTGGTTTTAACAGTATTTAGCATAAGCAAAGCCATTTTACTGACTTTTATAAAGAATCATTAGAGTTCTGCACTTTTCTGCTTAAGTACAGAGAAATTTCTCACCACCACAGACTTGCCCCTTCATATTTCCTAGGTTGTGTTTTCTTTAACAATGTCCATAAATTTTTTAATTCTTATTATAAAACCTTGTATTTATGGTATGCAAGATGTGCTTTTGCAGTGGGCAGCTGGAAACTCAGTCATAAGTAACAGCTGATGCCCCAGGAAAGGTGAAGTATTAATACCTGCAAGGTTTCTGTACTTTGGTCTATTTGATGGTAAATTTTGTTGTTTCACAAGTACTCTTTCACTGCTTAACTGCATCTTTTTTTTTTAATCTCTAAGTTATGTTTTCAGTTGAAGTAGAAATTTCATTTCCTTGCATCAAACAAAATAATTAGCTTTCCTTAGTCAGAAGCAACTATCAGAATCCTTCAAAGAGTTTTTGTGGTCTGTGTGATAGGTTTGCAAAATATTAAGAAAGTTCTGTGGGACAGAAATTGCTGTTGAGCCAGGACTTTCCATTCTGTCAGCTCCAGCCTGACCTTGATCTTCACATTGCTGAGGAATAGAGGCAAATAGCACAAAACACACTCTATTCCTTAATTTTTAGCTTCCTCTCACTCTATCCTCAAATGTTTTATGAATTATTTTTAGATTGTTCTTATCTCCTTAGAGCTATTTTGGGTAAAAATCACGTAGTTTTGTATAAAGTTTTCCTGAGAAACATTGCAGGACAAGACCCAGGTAAGCACCTCCTGCAGAATTTTATCAGTTTACACTTCTGTTTGTATGTTCAATATTTGAAATTGTTACTGTGTGTGTTCTACTGCCTAGAGGGAGGGGTCTGTCAGCAGACCTGAATCTCATCTAACATGTAGTGCTAAGGCTGTAACTCGGTCTTAACAAGTTTTCTAACCTCTCCTTTCCTCAGCTTCCTTACCCAGAAAGAAACAGGATTAACTTGTCTTTCTGAGGTACTTCAATGTTTTTTATGCAACAGTTTCTCAAAGGTGCTGTCAATTGGGCTTCTTCCATTCTGCCAAATTAACAGAGAGCGGGGTTTCTATTTTTCTCTTCTGAGTTAATATTTATCTTTCTCAGTCCCTGTTGCACCTACCACAGAGCTGTGTTTCTCAAGGCAAAAAAACCAACTTCTCTGATGACTCCAAGCATAAATGCATTAAGGTATGCAAGCAGTCCAGAAATAAAGTAACATAGATCTTAAAACTGCTGATGTCTGTAAACACTGTTTTGCAACAGTTTTTAATATGTGAAATGATGCACGCTGAAGATCATGGATCAATGAAATTAAAGCAAAGAGTGCAAAGTGACAGCATAAAGCAGGGAATAGCAGCAGAGCCTGCTCTGAGCCACTTCTCTCTGCTCTGACAGTATTTTCCATCATAAATCTGTTTTATAACTCAGCTATAAGACCTTGTGTCAGGCTGAAATTAGCAGGCTGTGGTATAGTTAAAAACTTATGCTTTTACAGAAAAAATACGTCAGTAATTTGTAATCTAAAATTGCTGCACTTAAAAAAATTAATTTACATTTCTTCTGAATGCTTATAATTTGGAGTTATATTCTTTGTAAATCTGTGTGATCAATCCTATTTAAAACTTGCCATCTCCTTGGATTCAGACAGTTTCTTTGCAGAGAATTTTATATATACAGGTGTGGTTGTCTCTTAGAAAATGCTCCTTTCTACTTCCTGTACTTGGATAAGATAGACTTGCTGAAACTCCGCAAGTTGCTGATGGGGTTTGGATTTGGTTTGTTTAGAAGACTGGATGTGTACAACATATAACAAGAACACAAAGTTATTACTAACAAGAACCAAAAAAGGAATAATTACAATCTTTAGCTTTGCTCTCTTAGAAGTTGGGTAATTAAAGAAAATTTATCCCACGTTTCTCCACATTCTTAAGGCTTCATCTCATTTACTTAGTATGGATCAGTCTTGCAGACAGGAAACAAGCACATGGAGCACAACTCAATCTGATGAGTCCCTGTGCTTCTGCAGAACACTAAAAGTAGATCAGTAATCTTATTTTAAAATTAGCTGGGTTTAATAATGACAAAACTAAACATGTAGCATACACATCCTGCAGCCCTTGATTAGGAGAAAACCTTTAAGAATGACAAGATCTTATTATATCAGTAATACATAAATAAAAGAATGGTGGTGGATGGTATGTGCTGGATACATGCTCCGGCACATGTGCTGGAAGGGATGTTGGAATTGCCACTAGTTCAAAATCCTTCCTTTTTTTGTAGAAAGTTTTGAAATCAAAGGGAATAAATAAAACAGAGTTAAATACCAGATAAAAAGAGGAGGGTTAGAAGCACTTGCAGATAGACAAGCTTTGCATTCTGTGTGCTTTGTCACAGGAAGGACACTGAGAAAAAAGCTTGAAGGCAAAATAGGTTATAGTTACTTTTTGATGGTGGGGAAGGCAGCAAGGAGCATGGCCCTTGGAGGCCTGCTGGTTGCATCCAGGTAGTGTTGCAGGGGTAACACTGCTTTGCCCCTGATCTGCTCATTCTATCCCCAATCAGGTTGTCTGCAGAGCAGCTGCCAGTTGTTGCTGTCCACTTTGGAAAAGAGGAAGACCATGGGTTTAAATGATAGTAAGTTTTGTCCCAGTTCTACATATTGTCTCTGGGATACAGCTTCTTGGACTTACACGTTTTAAAGTAGTACTGTTGTGCCAGCTTTAGTAGATTTGTCTAATTAGAGTCACCTTTTATCATCCAAGGTATAATGTTTCATGCAATGATTACTTTGAAGAAATTAGAGATTTAGTGTTTGTGAGGCAAAAGGAAAAAATACTGTAACTGAAATCTTCTTTATTCACAAACCAACTGTAACCCAGAAATGCACACTGTGAGGTCTGTCCCCCTGCTTTGCATGGTGTACTTCTCAAAAAAACTGACAAGTGCCACTTTGCTCATTTTGAGGGGACAATTTTATCTATGTGCAACTCTTCATATCCCAACTTCAGTGCAATCCAGGCTCTCTGAGATGAGGGATTATCATAGACCAGTGGAAGGCAGAAATTTTTCAGGTGCAGTGTTGTCATCATTTTGTCTAGCATGGCTGCTGTTGCAGTACCTGATAGCATAACTCCTTGATTTCAGACATTTGGTCATGCTGTTTCAAGCCATTGCTGGCCTGGTTTGCAGTGTGGTGCCCCAGAAGGGTGACTCCCCCAGGACTATGTGAGGCAAAACAGAAGACAAGGCCTCCAGCCTTAGCCTGGTCTCTTCACTCAAAAGCATGCTGCTTCAGACAGTGGGGGTTTTTTTGCATAAACTTTGCCCTCCTTCCTCCCACCACTAATTAAAAAACAGCAGCTTGATAGCACAGCAGCAAATGCACATTAATATCAAACAGAATTTTCACTACTGTTTTCATATTAACATGAGAAGTCAGAATTTACATTTAACTAGATCTGCACATGGGACCGTTCTTGTTATTAAAGGCTTCAGGCAGGAATGAAGCCAAACATTTTTTAAAAGAAATGCAACATTTCCAGATCAAATATTAATTACATGCTATATAGAATCATATTTTTCAAACAAATTTTTTAAATAAAATGCTAGGCCTTTCAAACTACCAGCAGTATTCATTTTGACTTTGAAAGATTATGAAAGATAGACAACCACGTAACTGTGAATTAGAAAAATACTGGCCTAGGTTGCATAAAAAACTTCCATTAAATAAATAGCAGAAGTTTTCACTATGAAAATCCAGTGGCATTGTACTTTAAAAAACCATGATGAATTTAACCATTTGTTAATGATACTCAAGTTGTTTTTCACAAATCACATACACATAGAGGAAATCAGATGGCCAAAAAAGGCTATAGAGTGGGTAAATGCACAGTACTTTTGATACACTTTGCCCCGTCATCCCAACTCTTGTTGCAGTTATGGGCTGCAAAGCCTGATGTCCTTCTCCTCTCAGCTGCCTCCCTGTCCCAGAAGGTCCGACACCAAAAGGCTGACACAATGGGTGACTGTGGTCTTGTGCATCCGTCCCTCACGCCACCGGTTTAACCTCAGGGTGATTTACAGTGAGTGGTTCTGGTTTCCAGTCTGGTTGGAAAAAGTGAATGTTGAATGTCCGTGCCCAGTTCTCAAAGACACGTTTCTCTGTGATGAAGCGGTGGTGGCTGCCCTTCCGCCCCCGCTCGTGGGAAATGTACATCGTGCATTCATCAGGTCCCAAAGGCTCGTAATAATGATAAGGTACAGAAGGATGATTAGGATCCCTGCGGAAGAAAGAAAATAGATGGAAGACCAAGATGTTCTTTTTTCCTGATTGAAAAGATGTTATCTTTAATAAGCTGATGGGCTCAAATCTAAGTCTTCTCACAGTAAAATAAAATTTTTAGGTATCTGTATTTGTCTTGCATATTTAACACATCAGAATGGGGCAAAGGTGATTTATTTGCTCTTTCTGTTGCTCTCCTTTTATCCCCTTCTCCCAGTTTAAAAGTGTGAGCTGCAGGGCTTTGTTACTGCTCTGAAATTTGAAGCCAATTGCTAGATTATGATTTATAAAAAGCTTTACAGAGGCATTTATTGAACTGAGGGGAGACAGGGAAGGAGGTCACTGAGAGGTGGTTATCGGTGTCACATCAGCTGAGTTGAACATTCCCAGGATGGTAGAAGGAGGTTCTAAGTGCACAACTTCAGTAAGCCTATCTGTTTGCCAGGGCAGTGATACAGTGCTGCTGGGCTTACAATCAACCATTTGATACACAAGTGAGTTCTTTTTGATCTTACTATGGCAACTTTCATGTATCTAAGCTAAAAATTAAAACCATTCACCCACAGTATCCTTCTGACCTTGTGAGCCCATCAGCATTAACCAGCAGAAGATGCAGTACTCACATGGTGGCACGAGGATACAACAAAGACCAATTAGTTATTTAGAGACAAAATTAATTTTGGCAGTTCTAACCTCTATGTTTTGATGTTACTTTATGTAAAAGGCTCAACTGTATTATAATAAGCCAGAGTGATTCATTCCCCTTTTGTTTTATTCTCTGCATTAAACTGCACCCATCACATTTTTACTTTGGGCACAGGCATTTGGGGCTGACAAGAACACATACAGCTGTCTCTGTTGCAAATAGAGTGACCTGTTCCAGACAGAGTAACTCATCATACCCATCTTCACAGTTGCTACCACCAAACTATTTTGTAGTGGCAGAAAAGTTAATCCCAAATATTACTATTTAGTGAAGCCATGGAGCAGCTCTGTATTAAAGCTTGAGCTGTACAGGGCCCTTGTACAGAGCAAGAAATCTCATGCCAATTCAGTGCTGTCAGCTCTCATACAGAGTTGATTATTTTCATTTTGAAGAGCTAATATTTAAGCTTATTTTCAATTGAATGCATCCACAATCTGTCAGTATTCTGTCCCGGTCATTATTTTTACTGTGCAATTCTGTCACCTACGCATTTCTCTAATTTTTCTTATTTTACCATTATCTGTATTGTACGTGCAGTGGTAATGTATGATATTGCTGCTGCTTTCCATTTGTGCCTTAGATTAACGTTTTAATTCAATCAATCTAGCGTCCTGGTAACACAACATGGTGATCAATCTTACAAGACCAGAATAACAATAAAACTGGTTTTCTATAAGATGTGTTCTAAATTTATTGTACATGTTCTCACCGGAATACACAGATGAGTGAAAAGAAATTCTTCAATACCTCTCCAACAGAAAACATATTTGTAATATGAAAAATACCCTTCATATAGGACAGAGAGAAGGCTTGATAGTGATCCTATTTCTTCTCCCTCATTCTGTTGACTTAGTATTTGTTTAGGGTTACACTCTTCTGTAACCTCTTTGGAGCCACATTTTCACATTTTTAAGCCTGTATCTCCCAGTAAATGCTTTACCTCTTATTAGTATTCTATCAGTGGGTATTTTAGCAATGGGTTTCCCTTTTGGAGGGAGGGATCCCACATTACATCAAAGGCTCTGAAGCCTAAGTGGATGCCCTTAGCTCCAGGCTGTAACTCTGTTTCCTGCTGTGTCCCATCAGAAACAGTCCAGAAAAAGCTGCTGTCCAGGGCCCAGCAGGTGAGAGAGGCAGAGGAGCCCTGCTGGGTTCAGGTATCCCCTGGTGGGTGCTGTGAAGGCTTACATACACATCTCCTGTCTGAACTGGAAGTGAATTCAAGGCAAAAATGAAGATACTGGTGGTTTTAGATCTCTCCAAAATGAATCCGCAGCTGATCAAGGCTTTGAAGCTAAATTCCAGATGTTCTATTTAGGACAGTGAAACTCTGAAATGCAGTCAGGTATCTATCAGGTTTTATCTGAAGTCCTTCTGCTTTCACGGGGGTTCTGGATTTCCCTAGATTGCACACTAGTAAGGTCTGGAATTGAACCCTGGCTTGAGTAACTACACCATAACCCAAATTAACTGTACTGTGTTATCTTCTAACTCTGCAATTAGCTTGTGTCACCAGCAAATGAAATGCATGAGTAATTTCTATACGGAAATTGCTTGCCACCTCATTTATTAACATTAAAACAGATGCTGTTTTATCACTGACTGATACTGGACATTAATCAGTATTTTGTCAGACTTTGCATGCATATTAATATCACAGCTGGGAGGAATCTAGCAAAGCTCCTCTGTAAAATACTCTGCACTTCCTGCTCAGTAGCCTGCCAGCACAGCAGCAGTGCAAGTGCCTGTTCCCAGTGTCACTCAGCTGCTGTTTGCCACTTCAGTGCACATTTTCCCACAGATGGTTTCCACCCACAGTGAAAGCTGAAAATACAGCAAACAGCAATTGTCTCTAAAGAATCAAGGCAGAAAAAGAAGGCCATCCCCTATCACATCCTGGTCAACCTCTTCCTTTACAGATGAAGAGCTGTTATAAATCTATAAAACTACATGTCCTCGCATGCTTTGTAAAATAATTTACAGTTGGAGGGCGAATAAAATTTCATTAATATAAAATTGAGTGATGGGTGAAGTGTTGTGCCAGGACTATGAAGATTTCTGGGTAATTTCTTGCCTTCTATTCTTAGGATTCCATTTCCTTGACTTCTGTACCAGCTCTGTTCTCCAAACCATTTATGTGTTTTGTTAAGGCAAGATCCAGGCACATGGACCAAAGGGCATGACTGTCTTCTATAAAATTTACAATCCTTTGAGCACCCCTCTCTTCCATCAAGCACCTGGTAAGTCCCAGAAAATGTAACCAGCAACATCTGCATATTTGCCCTTGACTTAAAGCAATTGGAGTTGGAGAGAGGGAAGTAAGAAAACACTAGATTTAAAAGCTGTACCCAAAGGAATACATGAAAGAATTTAAAATGCCAATTTTCAGGGAAATTATCACAGATGGGAAATGGCCTGGCAGTCAAATATAGATTCTTAGATGAAAATTATTTGGGTCCATAATTTGAACAAAAATAATTCATATCAGTTAAAATAAGGCTCAGAATTAAACTTTAAGTGTCTGAATTTCAGCACATGAATAGGAGGATTAAAGAGGGCTCTTCTTACAAACTCCTGAGTTTTCCTTATGTGCATCAGTACCCAGAGGCATCTGCAAGAAAACCAACCTCACTCCACTGCCCACACTCCCATGGACAGGGACTGGAGTTAATGCCAACTGCATGAAGGCTTCTCTGTGTCCTTCCCACACATGCTGCCTGGCAGTCACAAAGAAAAGCAGCAGCACAGGGCTGTCCATGCTTTGCAATCCAGCCATGGGTGTAGGGAGGCATGTCCTAGCTTAGGAGTGAGCCCTGTGTATGTGGCAGCTCAGGGAGGGAAATGCTTCCTATCTGGAGTGCTGGTTTGCTCCAGCACAGGCTAGGATTGGATCTCTGGGCACTGGGAAAAATACAGCAGGATGGCTCGTCTTTCTGGTGGCACCAGAGTGAGAGGTGAAGACACACTCTGCAAGCTTTGCTACATCCACAGAAGCACAAGATTCATCTTGTTCTCCAGTGTGCCAGTCAGATGTACTCAACAGCATGAGAGCAGTATCAAAGCCATTAACCCTTACTACATAATAAATCTGTAGCAAAGGACAAATATGTCAGAGGAAGACTAGGGAAAATGTGGGCCCTTTCCATAAAGAAACTGGAGAGCTGGTCACAAGGGATTTGGAGAAGGCTGAGGTACTCAACAACTTCTTCGCCTCAGTCTTCACTGGTACGGCCTCTGATTCCACAACTGAAGTCTTGAAGAATGTGGCTGTATACCAGGGGAAGCAGGATCCACCCACTGTGTGTGAAGAGCAGGTTCGTGAACACCTGAGAAACTTGGAGGTGCACAAGTCCATGGGACCCGATGAGATCCACCCACGGATCCTTAGAGAACTGGCAGATGAAGTTGCCAAACCACTGTCCATTATATATGAAAGGTCATGGCAGACTGGTGAAGTTCCCACTGACTGGAGAAAGGGGAACATAATTCCCATATTTAAAAAGGGAAAGAAGGAGGACCCAGGAAACTACAGGCCAGTCAGTC
>VZTY01026367.1:415626-479268 GCA_013400935.1 Turnix velox
CCTGGAGAAGAGAAGGCTCAGAGGGGACCTCAGAGTAACTTATCAGTACCTGAGGGGGTCCTATAGAAAGGCAGGGGAAGGAATTTTTCACATAATATCGGATGGGAGGACTAGAAACAATGGATATAAATTAGAGGGGGATAGATTTAGACTAGACATAAGAAACAAATTCTTTACAGTGAGGGTGGTGAAATACTGGAACAGGTTGCCCAGGGAGGTTGTGGATGCCCCCTCTCTGGAGGTGTTCAAGACTAGGCTGGACAGGGCACTGGGCAGCCTGGTCTAGTGGGAGGTGTCCCTGCCTATGGCAGGGGGGTTGGAACTCGATGATCTTTAAGGTCCCTTCCAACCCAAACTATTCTATGATTCTATGATATTACATATAGCTTTGCTCTATAGTCCTACAAATTTATAATAATCAGGTCACCAATTCCAGCTCAGCTATAAAAATCAATGTCCAGTGAAAGTAAATAGAAATGAATCTAAAACACAATGTTGCAATTAATAGTGACAAATCTTTTAGTCTGTACTCCAGGCTCCTTCACCAGACTATTTTTCTTGCATGGATGGGAAGCAATTTGGTTAATGATCTTAAGCTAATAATTTGTAGCAGAATCAACAGAATGATGTTCATGATACCTTTGAGATGTCCTTCACGTTACAGATGTGATACTAATTTAGTTCCATGACAGTGATCACCCACACTCATTACCTACTCCACAAATTAATACTTAAAAAATTATGGGTATCTGCTGAAGTTGTAAATTTGATAATATTAACTCTGAATAAAGAGAGTGGTGTTTTTAAAAAAAAACTTAATGATTCTTTAGTTGTGCAGCAACTGAAGTACTTACATCATAGGTTGTTTTGGTTTATAATTTTTAAATGGTAGTGCTGCATTTTGTCTGAATGAAACCCAAGAAATATGGCTTACAAAAACACAATATTTCTGTATTTCTGCTACTGTATTTTTTGTATTATTTCTTCAAAAGGAAAAAGTATTTAACAACTTAATGACTGGCCCAAGAGCTAAGAACCGTACTTATGGCAAGTGGTTCCTTTCATAGATCTTTATGGATACCTTCTTCCAGGCACAACAACCACAGTTTTCCCCTTCATCATTTGGGGAATATAACTGAAGATACTTCATGTTATTCCGATTAATAAATTACCTTTTTGCTTTTTATGACCTGGTAAGTGTGCCTTTATGTAAAGATTTTTTATGTAGGCTGTGAGCACTATTACATCTATCAATGGTAGGACTGATTACAGTCTTTCTTGTGTTATAGTGTAATATTAAATCCATTTGATTTCAGTCTACCAATTCTATGAAAGTCTTTCATATGGTATCAATGACAATTTTAGCCACTCTTAAAAGCAATTGGTTGTTTATTTTAAATTGAGCATATGTAGCTAAAATAATCTGACTGAAGAGTCAGGATTAAGCATCGCTTTACAGTGAATTGCTGTCTTCTCCATTTTTAGATCATCAGTTTGTTTAAGAATTACTTCCATGTGCCAACAGAATACAGTCCCTTCTGTGTAAGACAGAGCAGTCACTTACCGAAACTGAAGGTTGTCTGGGCCAGCAGAAATGACAGAGGAACTGAAATGCTGTGCTGTGGAAGGTATTTATGTTGTCTGAAGTATCTGATCTAGTTTATTTTCCTTGGAGAATTCATGATGGAATCTGGCAGTACATCACCACTTTTATCATCAGTGTTTTGTTCTAATTTGTGGAAAATCTTACAAAGTGGAATTTAGTGTTGACACTTTACATTAAAATTTCTTCAGGGATTTCTGCTGTGTGCCCAGGACAAATGCAAATTGCTGAATGATCTTTTTCTGTTCTTAGAAGAAAGTCAAAGCAGTCCTGTTCTTTGATAGATGAGCTAACCTGTCACTCCAGCCTTGCTCCCTTTGCCCCAGAAAGGCATCTCAGTCAATGAACCAGACTTAACTGATCTCACTAAAATGTGCAACAGAAAATGAGCAGATGACAAAACATTACAGTGGTTCCAGACTGCTGGTACCAGCTCTGTGCATCACCTATCGCTGCATGTGGGATCAGGTCCGGGTGTGGGCACATAACCATGTGTTTCTGGAGAGGTGATACTTAAGTAAGTGTAAAGATTTATGATGTAAACCAAATTTTTGGTAATTTATTCTCAATCAGTTCTTTGCATCATATGGCCAATGTCAGAAGGTGGTTCCCTTCTATCAGTGATCCATAATAGGAAACCTTACCCAGCACCTTGTGCCTGAGCCCTGACTGTGGCTGGAGGCACCATGTAGCTGTAAAATGTACCCATGCTGTTATTTTATAAAACACTCTGCTTCTACTGCTTATGGCCTACACTGTGTGACTAAAATGGGTGACTGCAGGACCAATCATCTACTCTGAAAGTCCAAATTCTGTTGCTTTGGTTTGGGATTTTTTTAGGGGGGGATTACTTAGGAAGCTTATGTACTGGAAGATTAGGATTCACATAGCAGACATAAAACCTTAATTTGAGTTGTTTAGAAAGTTTTATTTAGAGACTAGTCATTCTGAGAACTCTGTTCCTCTATTAACTGGGAGGCCTTAAAAACAAATTAAAAGTAATGTTTTCCAGTGCTTCTTTTTTCAGATTAATTTCATGCCAATTATTGCATTACTTTTAGTTGATAAATATTCAGAGACTAAAAGAAACCAACAAGATGGATTAATTCTCCCACACTACAGACGAAAATCTTAAATATTTTATATAACATAATTAAATGCTGTTTGTTGTTTTCAGAATCAGATCTTGGGACATGTTAATTAATTGCATTAAGTGGATTGAAGACATGTTGCACAGGAGAAAAAAAGATTCAGATATTAATCAGCAACGTTCAATCTTGTTGGCTAATAATGATTCCAAAATAAATCCTACCTGCAGAAATCCGGTGGCACCATGCCATAAACATTTATCCTGTCACAGAGCTCTAACGCGATAGTCATTGTGAACCAGCCCGTGCTAAGCCAAGTGTTGGATATCTTCCTGAAAGCAAAAACATAATTAAATTTCTAGGCTGACAAATAATTCCATAAGATATCTGAAGCAATTTCTGGACATTTTTTTATTCTTGTGAAAGGTTATGAAAACTGGGCAACCAAGAGTACTTTGCTCATTCATCTTTTAATGGCTTTGCTAGTGTTAATTCCATTAATTTTGGGTTCAGCAATGTTAATATTTAGCTGACCTTTTAGTGAGTTTACTTTAAGTGACTGAAACTTCATGCCCTATATTTATATTCTTCTGCTGGCAATCTGTCCACGCCTGTAATCACCTAATGGAGCTTGCACACAAAGTGCTGGGGAGGCCACAGCATGGGGGTTTAAAATGCTGCCTCCTGCAGCTTGCAAAGGAGCCTGTCTGCTGGAGCGAGACCTGGCCTCAAGTCTTCCCTCTAACCATTTTTCCTCCCACCTTGTCCATTATTAGGTCTCTAGAAGCTCCCAGCCACTCAGTGTGACTGCTGGCAGCTCTACTTGTCCCTCCCTAGGAGCTCTTCATCCCGAGGGTGCCTGCCCTAGGTCCTGTCCCTGTCTGGGACCTCTCTGAATACGAGTGATGGTGCTGCAAAGGAACCCTCTAGAGCAGCTCCTGGCTCGAGGAGAAATCTTTAGAAGCAGCACAACTGAGCTGATCCCAGCATTATTTATGCAAAATAGGAGTGTCTCCATGTAACTGCTCAGAGATGTCAGAGATTTACATGCTGTGCTTGAATTTCACTGTATCATGGGTTCTTATCTGCAAAATGGCAACAGCAACATTTCCTCTTTCTAGCACTTGCTTGTCATAGTTGATCAGTGTGTAAGGCCTGGCTGCTACAATGGTTACTGGTTGCGGGCCACGTACATGTGAAGTCCCAGTCCTGTGTGAAGTTCCTGCACCAATCCAGTGCCTGGGGAGGGCTGGCAGTCTTGGAACAGATGGTCAAGGCAATGTCAGTGAGGAGCATGTCTTAAAGGTGTCATAAAGGCAGGAGGAGCCACAGAGAACTAAACCAATTAAAGGAGAGAGCAGTTTGCCTCATAGCTCCTCAGTCAGCTCGAAAAGTCCCACAGGAACAAAGCCAAGCTTGTGTCATCCATGTCTGAGAAAGGCTTCAGATTTCTGATGACAGCCTGTCACAGTGACTGCCTCTCCTTTGCCTCTTACTGAAGTTGAAGCACTCGAGAGCAAGTGCAGGCTCTTGACTGGCTGGTGTCAGATTGTACTAATATGGGGCCTACATTAACTCCATTCCCACACACGCACATCTGACTCATGTGACACTTTGTCCCTCCAAAAAGCACAGCAGCAAACAAGGTTTTCATGAGAGCAGTCACCTGGGAACCCCAGGTCCTGAGCCCAGTTCCAAGGCCATCTTGTGCACTTCACCCACTGACAGTGGAGTGTTGAACAGCCCTGGCAGCGGGAACCTGAAGCCACAAGAGCCACGGGAAGTGCCAGCAATCACCAATATGGAATTCATCAGGCAGGAGCCCACCCTGCACTTTCCCAAGCTCTTGCTGAACAAGTTGGTTCCAAGCAGGTCACCTACAGGGCAGCAAGAAAGAGTTGTTCTGAGCACAGGCAGATTGAAGAATGGCTTGTGCACTGTTTCCTCACTGAATTAAGACTACTGCAAATAAAAACCTCAGTGGTGGTATCAATGCTGGGTGCTTAATAGGAACTTCTAAACATTCTTTAACGAGAAATGCCTGAAGGATGCTGAGGAGCTAGGTAATTTCTCCTGTCCTCTGTGGGTCACCCGGTAATGTATGAACTCCTGAAATGGCTCCTGACATACAGGCTTTCAGGCTAAGCCAGCATTTGAAGAACAACGCAATTTAAGCATCTCATTAGTTCCAATTATGGAGCTTTATTTATTTTCTGAATTTGTACTTAAGCTTTGAGAGGGTGGGTGCAATTTATCACAATGCCATAGCTGGGTCACAAGCTCAGTAGAGGCCTTCAGGCAATGCAACAACAAAACTAGTAAATAATAATTTTTGTCTCAAAATTATTAGGAAGAGGAAAGCTAGAAAAAAGCCTAACAAATTTGCTTTCCTGCCATTTGAGAGTTTCTCGGCCTATGAATTGCTAAATAATTCAGGAAAGCATTCAAGCTAAGATGACTTTGAGGCTTGCACAAGAACCCTGTTCCAGGTGCCTAAGACCTTACGGGCTATCTAGATGATAACCAAAGTGGCTGGGATTTGAGCAGCTCAGGCAGCCTAGTGAGGCAGGCTGCTGCGTTAGTTTTCCTTTAGCTTACCCACACTTACACTGTAATTTAGTGTTTGGAGAATAACTATATTTAAATAAAAGCTAAATGATGAAATAAAAATAAATAAAATTAACTCAAGTACCACTTTGGCCTCTTTAAATACCATGCCCATAGGACAGCAATGTAGGAAGAGGGTTACAATGTTTTGCCTTTTCATTAAAGACCTGAACAAGAGTCCAACAAAAGAATAGTGTTTTCATACCTAATCAGCTGTAATGAAAGAATATGAAGAACTGTCATGTGCTTATTAGAGGAAATTATCAGATATTCTTTTATACAATGAACTAACACACGGTGCTGATAATTCTGTAGTGCACACTAAATTACAATTAAAGGCCTTTCTCTTCCACCAAAATCTCATTTATAATCTCAATGGAAATACTCTTCCTGCAGTTATTTCATTTATGCTTTCTTTATCTAATTACTATAATATTGTTCTGAATCATATTTTCTTAATGTATCCTTATTCAATTTTAGAGTTATTTTCAAGTACAGTTACTTTATAATACCAAGTATATTGCTTTGCAGCCTTTGTTGTTCACTGTACTATATAACTGGAGATGTTTTCTGAAGGCTTCCCTTCATTTCAAAATCAGCTTTTTTCCAAAAGTACAATACATTGAATTACCTTTTTTCTCATCATTTTCAAGACAGGAATGAATGGTTTGATTACTGCAACCTTGCAATCAGGCTTCTGTCTACTTCCTTTGTTTTTTTTGCAGGCACTAATGTCAAGAGCTTGGCAGAAACCTCCCAGGGAACAGCAATGTTCTGGGCTGTACAATGGTCTGTTCCTGCCCCCACTGCTACTACATAGATTTTCTTCCCTTACAAATTCCTTCCTGCCTGTGTTTCTCTTCATCTTCTCTCTTTTTTTCCATACCGCTTACTCATTTATTTTTGTCTCCCTTTTAAATCTTCCTAGTCCTTCAAATATGCTGTATGTGCCCTTGAAAGGAGAGGTTCATGCCCAGCAGAACCTGCAATTTCTTCAAAGCTACAGGACCTGTTCATGAGGCTGAACTGAGCCAGTGTGCAACTGCCCCTGACCTCACACTGGGACAGCAGGGTGCCCATGACTGAGTCCGCTATAAACTTATTATAATGTCATTAATGTCTCAGACACCTTGAAGGTATTTGTTGAGCCAAGACTGAGGCAGTTGCCTGTGCAGAAAAAGAAATGGTTTAATTTCACGCACAGCTCTAGGCCTCCTGCTCCACTGGGTGAGGCAGAACCAGAGATGGGACTCTCAGAGATGCTGAGATGGGACAGAAAAGGTGGCAGGAAAGGAACGTGATCCTGGCTCCCCACAGCAGAACTGGCCAGACTGAAGCAATGGAGGTAAACTGCTCTTCAGAACAGGGGACTGTGTGTGGTCCTACACTATAGGAAGGAAGGAGGTGGCAGCATGCCTTATTCACAGGTTCTGATCCTCAGATGACATGGGTGATGGCCCATGTTACAGTGCAACTACAGCTTTGTTAGCTTCCATGACTTTGTAAATACTGAGCATATAGTATTTACTTTGCAATTTTCCTGAAGGGTTCAAATGTTTAATTCACCTTCTTACTTTGCTCTACTCTGGGTGAACAAGCCTGGAAAAGAAAGTAATACATCAGAACTGGCAGAGTACCCCTCCTTCTTATCTTGCCTTCTCATTCTGGCAGAGACTCGCAAGCACCAATTTGAGGAGGAAGAGAAAAGGACCTTTAATGGTAAGAAGCCAACTGTGCTACTGTGTGCTCTAGTGTTGGTGTCAATTAAGAACTCCAATGTGTAGTTTGAGCCACTATTACTGAACAGAGCTCTGCAAGCAAACCATGTGGGCTACGACAACCAAAAGCTAGCAAATGTGAAGCCAAGATACAACAGTTTCCTCTAACACTAGTTCTTCCTTTGTTGTGCAACAGAAAATGAAGTTGCACTTTTGATTCTTCCCAGTCCTCAAGAGGATTGAGCCCAGCTCCAAGCTTTGATGTGTATGTAGAGCTAGAAAATCTCACCATGAATTACTCCACAATAAACCTGCCTTTTCATTTGTACATAAATGGGGACCCTGCTCCAATTTTACAGCAACATATCTAATCAGTAAAAAACAGTTCATTGAAAAGAAATGTATTTCTTGCTGGGAAGTCATTGGTTTAAGTGCCCATTTTCAAACATTTTATGTGCAAGTGCTCAGGTCCTTATTAAAGTGGGTCACTTACTACAAATTTGATTTGAAGATCAGCCTACAAGTCATAAACAGTCTCATGGAGATATAACAATCATAATAACTTTCCCTTTCCCAGCTGGAAGTACAAGATGAACAGTTCTGGAGCACCTAATGTATGACTAATGTTTATTTGTTTTACAAGAAGCTTTACAGCTGCAATGTTCCAAGAATGCTTAAATTCAATAAACAGCTATTATAATTCACTGAATGGTGGCATTTCTCCTATGTGAAAACATAACCTATCTGTTCTGATTTTTCAGGACCAGTAAAAAAAAAACTTTCACATATATTACCCCAAAGTGAGATTTAAACAGCTTCTGCCTCCTCAGCCTTATAAACAGCACCTCCAGGTTCTGGTATTCTAAGTTGAATGAGGCAATGCTCCATACAAATGACTTTGATGGATCTTTTTTACTTATGTTACCATTGATGTTATTTGGCATATCATAATGTATTTACAATTCATGAGGCAGAGGGTTTAATGGGCATGATGGTCCCTCAGAGCAATTCTGCAATAGCTATGTATAAACTACATTATTTTAGTACTGTATGACATCCTCCAAATGCATCCACGTAAGTTCTCACCTGTCTTTCCCAGTTTCCCGTTTAAAAAGGTCATCAAATTGAAGCATCTTGTGGCGAGAAATCATATATACTTTTAACTGAGGCAGTATCTGGTTCATCAGCTGCAGGTTATTGTACACCAAGCCTTTACCATCTCTTCTCATGTAGCTACTAGGACCCCAGAAGATAAACACGGCACCGTGGCTCATATTTAAGAGTTCATTGCGATTTCGCAAAATCCTCTGAATGCTGGAGTGTGCAATGACTCGAAGGCTCGTTTTGTTCCCAACATCTTTTCCATAACCTCGAGTGGGGGCATCATTCATTCGTATTACACACTCTGTCTCGTCAATTCTGTCACCTTGTTTACTTCCCAGAAGATGTCCAGAGCTGGTTACCAATGCACAACTCTTGCAGTGCATTTTTAAAGGCTGCAGAGACACACAGACTTCAAAATTAGCTGTAAACATAATCCCATTTACATGATAACTGTATTTTAAATGTACATGACATATTTTACAGCAAAAATCTCAAGAGGTCTTAAAATAACTATCTCCCAGCAGCATTCCCAAATAACTGGAGATATTCTGTAGATGGGGGAAAATGAGATATAGGTCTATAGCCCTTAAAGTTTCTCTGTGGCCTTATGTACATGGTTTAAATCTTCCTTTTCAGTGTGGCACCATATACAGCAACCACAACAGTATCTGTATTGTTCCCTGCACTTGCGCCATAAATGACCTATAATTGGGAGCATTTTTTATTCTTACGCTTCTGGAGGTTTTTTTGCAGGAAATAATCAGTCATAAGCACAGGTGGGAATAGCTTTTCAACCTTGGGGTCAGGACATTTTGCTAAGGGAAGAGAGCTACATCTTGGTCCAATCCTTCCACACTGTGTTCAAGCTGGTGTCACAACCACTGCTCCTGTACCTCCTCTGCAACAGTCAGAGTTGGTCATTAATGCCTGTGTATATTTTACATGACAGCGACTTAACACAGTGAAGTTTTTCTAGCTTGTCAGTCCATGTTTAAAAGTTACACACTAAAATGGGACAGGATGGGCATGTTCTGACCTAATGGAATCAGGAGAGTAAAACAAGCTTTCCTGAAAATGAAAATGCATTATAAATCAAATTACTGAAGTAGCCACCTATATAGATAAGAGTAAGTGCAATATGTAAGGTATCTGCTACTCAGCACAACCACCAAAAAGGGCCAAAGGGTAGCTCTCCATGAAACAATACCTTGCAAAACATTTAAGACCAGTAACATCAGATTACAGAACAAGCAGTGTATCTTAGCATTTCTTTAGGAAAACAAAAAGCAAACATACTGAACTGGATGCTCACTGACTGAAGTTCCCTGGAATTCCCTTTCAGTTCATCTTTATTGTGATTTACCAGTACCTAAAGATGTCTATCACAATTTTATTTTCATTGTTAGACATAAAGAATGGCATTCCAGTGCTTTCCTGGTGAGGTAACAGGCTTGTTTAATTCCAGAGTTTCCGAATTGGACACACAACACGCTGAGGGCAGTCATCTCCTGCCCTGTGGCACTGGCCTGATCCTATAGCACACGAAGGAGGTGATGGTATTTCTCATCTCTGAAGAGCACTATCAATCTAAACCAATCTTTGACAATAAGGGCCTCAAGCACCTTGAGATCAAACCCTGTGTCTCTCCACAGCAGCTCATTGTTCATTCCATGACAAGAATTGCTAACATATCTCCAGGTGTAAACTCGGTGGGTTTACAAGGAATGAGATGTTATGATGACATTTAGGTACACTTGGTATCAACCACATGTGCATAAGAATCAAATGACTAAAGCAGTGTAATGCGAGACACAAGTTCAAACTCTAAAGCTGAAAAGAGAACATAACCTGGGTTTGAGATAATCTCAAGCCCCTGTTTGGAAGTCTTTTGGCCCCTAGAATTTGAAGGGGTATTTTATTTAAGTACCTTGTTTTTAATTTTGAAGGTAGTAAGTGGTTGCAATAAGTCTGAGCTTTTCATTCTATAGGAACAGCTAATGAATGATGAAGTGCTTTTTAATTAAAGACAAAATAACTAAACTATTAAATCTGCATAATTATACAACCAGCAAGTGTTTCCATCCTTCCTAAACAACAAATTATCTTTCCCTTCACACATATGGATTGTAACCCACAGCTAATGGTATGAGTAGAAATGTTCATGCCTTTGTGAGCCGAGGTTCCTAATGCAGTATTTACATGCATTTTCCTTTAAGCTCTCATCTGCCACTTTGATGAATTACCTTGCAAAAGGCTCTAAGGTGAACTAGCTGCTCCACCATCATGCTTGGGAAAGCAAGATGAAGTGCTAATGAGGTTAAAGGAAATCTAGTCAGCACCAATGTTAACTCACATGGGTTTGAATATCCACACAGCAAGACATTTTCACCTAAACAATCTCTGCTAGTTTCTGGATTACTGAGCTACAAATTCCTTGCTTCTTTTCAAAACCTGAGATGGAATCCATCAATTCTAAGGCAATGAGGGTGACAGTCACTGGAACTGTGGAAACTTGGGTAGGAGGGGCAAGTGAGGGGATGTCAACTTTTCTTAGATACATTCACCCAAAACATCTGTCCCAGATTTTGTTTGAAAACTGTTCCTTCTGGGATAAACTCTTTAAACTGAAACACTTGGGTCTTACCCATCTACTTCTTGAATGATGCATAGAGAGGCTGAGCTGGTGTAGCTGCTGCAGGCAAGTCATTTCCACTCACCTCACTCAGATCCTTTCAGTCGAATCTAAAAAACTCACACCTGAAAATTGCCAGAGGAATTCACAGCCAACAGCCACAACATTCCCCTACCAGCTGTTTATAATGCTTTGACAGTACTGGAAGCAAGGGGGGGAAGCTATTTGCTGTAATATCATCTCATTGGGAGGCAGCAGTTGCACCAAAAATGTCATCTACTTAAGCAATAATAATGGAGGCACATGGCAGTTCTTTGGGATTGATGACCAGCTGGGAAAATAACCAGGGGCCATTAAGCCAAAAGAACATTAACTCCACAAAAAACCTCTCTGTAACAGTAATTATTACAGTGATATTTATAAAACAAAAAGGCAAACCAGGAAAAAGTAAACCCATGGCTTATGAGTTATATTTTAGGAGGGTGATGCAACCTTTACTTCCTGAGCCTTGCTTCAAAAAGCCCAGAAAATGGATAGGGTTAGAGGCAGGTGAGTTTTATGGCATCTGTATTAATTACCTGGGCATGTAACTTATGCATGCAAAAGCCACCAACATTGTATAATCCACTGTCAATAAGCAGCCACAATTTCATGTCACAACATGTCAGGGTATGTAGCTACTTCTACACCCCAAATCAGACATAACAATATGCAGAGCACTAAGACAGTGAATGGGCCAATAATATCAGCCAAACAAATTGCCTCTCAGTTACAGTCTCTGAAAAATACATATGGGGAGAGAGAGAATAGAAGTCACAAACAAAAAAGGTTATAACAAATGATTGCAATCTTGTGCTACTGCAAGCACCACGGGCCAAACTGACTCCTGACACCAGTTGCTTACGCAGATCCTAGACCAGTAAGAACTGGTGCTATATCATATACCCCTGATTTGCTTACTACCAACCATAGATAAACAAAAAACAATGCCACAGTTGTGTCTGTGTTTTCCAATTTGAAGCAATCTGCTCTGTTATTGACTTGAAAATCCATGTTGTCCAATGATAGAAAAAATATTACCTTCAGACACTTTATTGTTAAAAAAAGAAAAAGAAAAATCAATGGAAAAATGTTATTCCTGATTCAAAATATGTTACTTTCAGATATGATTATCTTCTTTGTGATGAAATCAAATGATCAATTATTTTTTGGCTTATAAGAGTATTTTTATTTTAAAGCCATTATTAGAAACCAAGGTAATTCCTTCCAGTAAAATCAGGAATGCTAGAAAACATGCTTTTCTCTGTAAGGAATATTTAATGATCTACTTTCAAGACCCCTGGGTTCAGATCACCCTATTATCAGTAGCATAAAAGTTTCCCTTCTGTAAATAAAAAATATTTTATTCCAGTGATAATGATTTGGCCAAACAAAAAAAAAACAAAACCAAAAACAAAAACAAACTTCTGGAGGGAAGAAGAGCTCATTACTGAGTTTGTCAGGAAGGGACTACCCATCAGCACCAGCACTCCTCATAGATACATCTGGAAGTATAACAGATCACCTCAGAGTGCATTGGGAGAACGCAAGAGAAACTGAGAAAAGTTAAAGAATATCCAAATTCCTTTTGGATGAATGACCTTTAACTAAGCATCTAAGACTGAAAGGGCAAAATATCAGTAAGGCACTTGACAGCTGTGTTTTTCTCTTCCACTGCAACACCTCTAGAGCATTGAGTTAGCCAGCACCAGCACGTCTGTATTCTGTCTCATCTGGAATGAAAAAGCTATGGAGCTTCTTCACTCTATTAACTACCAGAACCGTGTTATGGAACCAACCGCCTTCTCTGTGAGAGCTCCCAAACCCAGTACCAAAAAAAGTAAAAGCAGTGGCAGAAATAAGACTGTTGTACAGGAAAGAAAAATGTCCATTATCAGCTGAATTAATGCTATAGGGCTATATTAATGGCTAAAATAGCACATATAAAAGCTACAAGAGACAGTCGTACCAGTTCAGGAGGAAGTGAACTTATTCCAGAGCTGTTTGGCTTTCTCTTTATGTCCTAAAGCAGCTAATGTCACTGCTAGGAGTTTCTCATCTCCCCTGCCTAGTGCTCATTGTGCTCAGCTGAGGCCCAGCATCCACCTTGTGACAGCTGCTCTATTACCTCAGCATTTGCTTTTTGTGTTCCTTGCTCATACACAAAAACTTAATCAGCATTTCATGCATGATGTTAATGAACCCTGTTTTCACCCCATGTTCAAAGTGATTTATTACTTATGGCTTGTTGTTGATTGCTGTGTCATCAGCCACCGGCAACAACACTTGAGTAATTAATGCATAGCCAGTAATACAATATTTTCTTCTGGCAGCTTCAGTTCTATCTTTTTTACTTTCTTGTAGCCTTGAGCAGCTTTGAGATTTGTCACAAGCTGCCACCTTGGGACACTGTTCCAGTAGGCTGGCTGCTCCTTCCTGCTTCTCCTCTCCCAGTGACCTCAAAGACAATTCTCCTGTCACAGTGGGCACCTCAACACCTCCAGAAGCTCCAATGGGTATCTCCAGCCCATTGCTGGCACCTCACACCAGCTCTCCTGAGAATCACAGAATGTGTTGAGTTGGAAGGAAGCTTTAAAGACCATCTGGTCCAACCCCCACCCACAGTGAGAAGGGACATCTTGCACTAGATTGGGTCAATCAGAGCCTTATTGAGACTGGCCTTGAATATTTCCAGGGGTGGGGTCTCCACCCTCTCAGTACTGCTCCAGGCATAAAGCTTCTCTTGACATTACACTGTTTTTATCAGTATGCCTCTTAATATTTTTACAAGAGGACTGATGATTTTAAGGCCAAATCTGCTTTTCTTTGAGAAATTCTGAACAATTATCTTTAACTAGAATAGAAACCCTGAAGCTTCACATTAGCGAAGTCACTCCTGTATGTCAGTGCAGCAAACTGTGGGGTTCAGATTGTCACAGCAATAAAGGACACCTCTGCGCACTATAGAAGTGATTTCCACAAGGCAAGTACTCTGGGAGAAATGATCATATGAAAATACCTCAAATTCTCTAGCTATATTTGCTTTGTACTATATACTTTCTAATATATTGATGTGGGAACAGTGCTTTCATAATAATATGAAAAGAACTAAAAATGAAAAAAACATATGAGCGCAAACAGCTTGTATTAGTATTTTTCAAGTCCTGTCTACCTGACACACGGTAGTTTTCTCTGAGCAGTAAAAATTATTTAGATGTATATTGGGATCTTTTAGGTGATGTCGCTGTGTACAAAAAGCTGGACCAAAAAAAACAGATGCCAGCTCAGACTCTTCCCTAGAGTTTCATAAATTTTCCTTCTGTAACCCTTATGCTAGCAGGTGCAGAGAGCTCTTAGGAAAAGAATCCTCTAGGCAAATATGTTCATAACTTGTGTTGAACTAGACTTCTGAAACGTTAGAGAATCTGCCAGGAAAACAAACTGCATTATTACTGAATTAAAAGCACTGATCGCCTTGAAAACTCTATCCCAGTAACTGATACCATGCAAGTAAACAGAAAGGGTTAGGAGATACCACTAAGACAACATTGTTAATCCTTATGCAAATCCAAATAATAAGCATTTGCAGCAAAACTTTGCAATTCAAAAAAGGCCTGGCACATCTGTTCATAAAGATAAATGCACGTCTGTTTAAAACAGATAAAAGATAAATCAAATGAATTCCTTATTACTTCTCTTTGTTTCTTGTGCTGTGGATTTTGAATATGCAAATGGTGTGGAGCATCTTCCTTTCCCATTGATTCTTCTAAGTTAATTTTATAACTGGGCTCTGCCTTCAGATATTTGATAAGTAGAAACAGTGAAACAGCCAAACTTAAGCAAATGCATTCATCACCCCAGTGATCACAGCACATTCCTACAAGGAATGGAATGGTTTTGTTTTCCATGATACATACTGATGGGCAACTGCAAAACCTGTATTAAAAAAAAAACCAAACAATAAATCAACCTTCAAAATGTCCTGAGACATACCTACTTCAATTTCAAAACATGAAGTTAAATTACGAAGAGAAAAACAGAAAAACGAATGCATTCCATAAAGCTTTCACTGGAATAATTTCCTTAGAACAAGAACAGTTAAGCACGTTAGTCAGTGAAGAGTCTTCTGCTTGTGTGAAGTGCTTTCCGGCTCATTAACTCTTTTTCAGGGGACTGCCTGCTAGTCAAAGCTGCCATTAGATTAATTAAAATATGGCTCCTCTCACTGGAAAGAAAAGTCATGAGTTTGGTTACAGGACATTGATCGCCTACAGAAACTGAGAGCTCTTCCCAGCCACATGAAATACAAGCAGGAGCAGCAGGAGACTGAACAACAGGATAAACTTCCAGTGTATGGAGAGCCTTTCTCTTATTTGGAAGCATGATTACCAGCGCTGATGTTTTCCCCTAAGCTGCCTGAAGTGAATATAAGGTGCAACCTTGCAAATTGTCAGCACGTATAAAGCTAAGATTTAGAGAGTAGCTTCCATCCTGCATCCTATAAATGTGTCCCATGAGGAAGATTAGTATCAATCATAGACTTATTGGAGAGGGAGATGGGATACAATGATAACCTGAAGCTATCAACTAGAGTAATGGCCTACGAAGAAAAAGCAATCTGAGAAAGAAAAGAATATCCTCGTTGAAAGACAGAACTGGAATATCAGGCAGGAATGTATCATGTTGATGAGCATGAGCTGCTATACAAGAGAGAGAATCATACCAACACTATACAGGCTCTGAAGAAATGGCTATTGCCTAATGTTTGTCTTCAAGGGAGTGCAAATAGATATTCACATTACATCCAACTGCTTTACTTTTGTTTCGCCACTAAAGTATTTGCACCAAAATGCAATAAAGCCGTAAGTCTTAAATTGTCTCTTAACTATGCAAATTGTTATCACTGAAGTGTCAGAAAAGCAGGAATTATGTCAATGGTCTATAGGAAAGGTATTAGTCAGGATTTTTGCTTCAGAAAGTTTTCATATCAACATATCTCATCTGCTTTTTTGGCAATTCTTTCCAGTTTAAATGCTTCACAGGACAATGCCCTCAGCTGCTCTCTCTGCACCTGGCATGCCTGTGCAAAATTTTTTTGACCTTTAAGTTTTAGAGGGTTACTTATTTAAAATAATCCAGCACTGCTAATCCTTAAAGTCTCTATCTAAAGTTACAAATTCAAGCACTTGTTGCTTCCTGTGGCACTATTTGGCTCATCCAAATGCATTTGAACTCTCACTGACCTTCAGTAGAAGGCAATAACATGAAACCTTTCCCATGACACCCAGTTTTAACATGATAACTTCACCAGAGCAGAGTCTCAACAACAGGTCAGATGAATTTTAGACAAAATGTCTGGTTAGAAAGACATAATGACCCCATAAAGAATGATCTTTAAGATCTGTTCTTTCTTGCATTTATTCATCTTACTGAAGTAGACGGAAATAAAAAAACCAAGGCTCCTCATTAATGTAAAAGGTCTTTGTTCACAAATTTTGTTCATAGGTACCCATTTCAAAAATGTTCAGCCTCACGGTGCTCTCTAAGGCCTTTTGATTTTCATATAATCTTCACCAGCTTGTTTTATATTAACCCAGACTTTATATGCCCTTATTTCTGTCCCTCTGAGTTAACAGCATATCAGAAATTAGGGAATGAAAACAGATTAAAAATAATTTATTTCACCAGGAGATACTGCGTCTGAATCCCAAGTTCAAGATTACACAAAGTTGTAGCACCTCTGCAGCAGGATCCCAAGGCAGTTCTGCAATCACTGGCACAGTGACACAGAAGACAGATGCTGGAAACTGTTACTGGCAGCAAAACTGGTCAAAACATTCTTATAATTCAATGGCTACAGGATGCAGAAAGCCTCTGGGAATTTTTCCCATGCACACATACAGAGAAGAAAAAGAGAGTATTTTGAGCTAAAATATTTGTATATTCAGTCTTGGACTAAAACCACATGAAAACATCTTGAAGACATATTTAAAAATCTTTATCCACAACCAGGTATCAATACAGCAGGGTTTGGAATGGAACTAAATCTGAAAAATCATCGTTTGAATTCAAGGGACAGTTCTTTGGATCTTTTGTTTTAAAGGGTCTCAAGCATTCCAAACACATGTCTTCAGACTGTTTACTATTATCACAGTGCTGATCAGGAGACAAAAATAAACAAATAAACACATTGATCTCATCAGGATGCTTCTATGAGTCTGTCAGTGCACAGGTTCATATGAAATTAAACACTTGGATGGCAACATTTAGCACTGAAATACACTTACTACCAAGAGTTAATTAGATGGCACGCTGGCTGCCAAGGTGGCACTGCTTTACCAAAGACAAGCTCTTCAATTTATATCAGAACAACAAAACCACCTTCTGAATAAGCAAGGGGTAAAAAACTTCAGGTGAAAAGGACAAGGCTAACAGGAATCTCTGGAGGAACTAGAGGAAAAGGCTGGCTGGAAAGAAAGGAAGTTCTCTCAGTTGAAGTTACCCTGAGCTGCAAGGCAAATGAGAAGAAGGAGTCCTTGAAACACTGAGCAAGGAAAGAGCTGATAGCAAGTCAGCTAATTACAGAGAAAGAGCAGAGCTGACCTTGCTAGAAGTAGAGCTAAGTCTATTTCCATATCTATGTATTTCAAAGACATGCCATCTCTTGTGGCTGTGGCACATAAATGCTTTTATTTGTCTTTTAGTGTCAACTGATCAGTGAAGTATGATTCCCAAGCCCTTGGCTAACACTCCTCAGTAATATTCTTTGCCTATGGGTGCAGCTTATATGTAACTGGGGAAATTATATAATTTAAATCCACAGTTACCCAAAGCATTTGGACACTGAATTTGAAGTGTAGAAGGGTGTGCCACAGAGAGGATGTGAGAGGCCTTAAGGACAGATACGACAGAAATCAGGAAAAAAAGGAATAATCTTAGTGAGCAGCAGAGATGAAACCTTCCTGCAGAGGTGAAGTGCAGAGTATGAGTCCTATGGGATTTGTGGGTGCTTTATACACTTTGTCTGCTTTTAATTTTGCATTACTAGTCTTAAATTGTACTCCTTGGATGTAATGTGTGAGTCATTTGAAGTGCATTTTACCTGGTAGTGACATTAAACAATAGCTGCTTGCTATTGTGCGTGCTCAAAATGCTACAATAAAATGTTGAATGGTGGTGGTGGTCATGGAAGAATAAAAAGTACATGGCATCATGACCAAGAAGCAAGAGGTTGCAGAGGTCTTTTGAAGTATCTTTTACCCTTTCATTGTTTCAAATCACTGTTACAGAATGCCTTGACATCTAACTGATACCTGTCAGCAGGAAATTTTGAATTCCGTAACCAGCCCTTGTTTTTCAGTCTCTGTACCATGCCTGGCTGCAGCCTGGGACTCATGTTTCACGTGAATGAACTTCTGTCAAACAATTTCTTCAGAGCAACAGGCGTACTCTAAAGTAGTTTTTTTGCACTGGACATATAGGTCATCTTTCTGGCTTTTCTGTCTTAAATAACACATGCCAATCTGAACAGTATTTCTGACAAGCCCACAACTCTAGAGCCATAATTTCAACTCTCAGAAGAGATGGCAGCATATTTTCTTCTTGTAGGGGAGGAAACACTGAAGTGACAACAGGGTTTTTTTTGAGTTGTAATTTTTCAGCAAAGAATTAAAAAGAGGAAGAGTAGCTACTCACCAGGTGTAACCACTTTGCTAGAGCCAACAAAGATAAGACTCGTCTTTATCACAAATCCCTTGGGTTGCCCTAATAGGCTGGAGCAGAAATGGCCAGCTGCCAAACCCCATAGCCCTCCTGGCAGGGCCAGGTTGTACCAGCCTTTCTGTTGCCCACAAGTATCAGGTGGTTCTTGGGAAGTGTCTGATGTTCCATACACATGCACCCTGCAGGTGGCACATCTGTCCCCGCAGCATCTCCAGCAGGGCTCTTTGCAGCATCCCTCTACCTGCACCCTCCTCTCCAGCCCCCCAACCTGCCCACAACAGGCCATCTGCAGCCCACCAGCCTTCACACTGGTCTCACAGAGCTGGCAAATCCATCTACAGAGGACAGGGGAGGGTAAAGAGGACACAGACAGCGGCAAAGACAGTGACAATCTGCCAGGAGGTGGCACAAGAGCATAATCCTGAGTGATCACAGTGAGACCACAAGTCCCCACACTGCTCTCAAGGGACAAAGCCCTTGAGGACATCTGGCACCCTGCCATCCTAGAAAACACCATGAGCAAAGTGGGTATTTCACCTTGAGCTGGCAGGGCCCACAATATGTTTGGCCTGCCTCCTTTCCAGATCTGTGCAGCCGAGAAGAAAACCCCACATTCTCCCTGGAGTAACTGCTGCTCCTGGTGGTGCAGTGCAATTGGGAGGAGACTCCAGCCTAGAAATCCACTGCTGAAGAAAGCAAGATCCAAACTCTACTGATGTCTCAGCTTTTAATTATAGCTGGAGTGTGGTTCAAATCTTTCCCTTCATGTGTTCTGCTTCACAAAACAGAAAAAAAAAACAATGGCGCAGGATTTCTACCCCTGAAAAATAATAATCACGCTACAGCCCTACTATTATAATTAAAGAGAAATTAATTACATTCTATAGGAGGTGACAGGTTCTCAAGGCTTAGCTGGTTTCTTTTTTAATTATTGTGTAACACTGTGAACACAGCAAAAACCATCTTTTTAACATGCTAAACGCACTAGGGGTTTTGTTTGCTTTAACAGACTGCAATGGATGCTACATTTGCATTTAATTAAAAAAATAAGTTATTAAAATAGTTTATTTTGGTTCAATGTGTATTTGTTTAGCATGTGGATGGTTTCACATGAGAAATGAGATTTTCTCAATCAGTACTGAGCAACAGACATGGAAAAGCACATAAAAAGAACAGATCAATAAATTCTCATAAGAAAGCTTGTAAGTGCAAAAACATTTGGTCCTGTCACAACTAGATTATTTTTGAATATTCACCATTTCCAAAGCAATCAATCCCTATCCCAAAAGATAAAACACTAAGTTACCTTTTGGACAGGAACAAAGCACCACAACAGCAGAACCAGAACACACACAAAAACTTCACACCGAGCATGAACCAGCCTCTGGCCAACAGTGATAGGAGAATGTCTCCTGTGAGTGGATGGCACCTTCCCTTCCAGCCATGGTCGCTGGGGCATGGCTGGCAGTAGGAGTGCAGGGTGGCTCTGCTAATGCAGGCAGGGCAATTGGAAGAAAGAAATTCTCATTTCCAGCTCCCCAGCAGCCTCACACAGGAAACAGGCAGAAATATTGGCAGATGCAGAAAAAGAAGTGTAGGCATCCAGTTCACTTGAAATTCAAATGAGGAACCAGTGAGCTGGGTTCTGTGTTTTTGGGGTTAGGCAACAGCTAAGCAAAGATTTTTTTTAAACTGCAGTATTACGTTTAGGTTTAGGAGAGGAGCTTTAATTGGGTTAAGCCCAGCTTTGGATACCAGAGCTCTTCACAGGATCTAGCACTTTGTTCCTGTATTAAATAAAAGTCCTAGGAAACCGCTTCTTTGTAGCCATATACCTGATTCATCATTCTTTGAAAGGCCACAATAAATCTGTCACAGAAGCCTACTAATTGCTAGTAAATCATCAAAGTTGGAAGTGTCACAAGCATATTCAAAAAGAGTAAAAGTGAAGAGCTGAACAGCCAAAGAGCTCTGGGGTGAAATTCTGTCACTTTATAGATGAACCTGTAATCTATGTGAAAATAAATGATGTATAACGATTACTAAATTTGAAATCAAATCTTCACTTGGGGACAATTCAATAAGCTAGGTGATTATAGGACTATGCAGTAGCATCAATTATGGAGCCAGAAATAGTCTTACATCCCTCAGAGGCTACAAAAACTCAGCACTGCTTTATTCACCAACATCAGAGGACATTCACTTTTATCATACAGTCTGGGGGTTCTCATTTGGAAGAAAAAAAGAAAGAAAAAACAGAAGGCATGAGCTTAAAAATGACTGACAATGATCCTAACTTATCATCAGAGCTACCATTTGCTCTGCCAACTGATGGGAAATGAAGTGTGATCAATTCTAGTCCATTGTACATTGTTCCCGTTGACTGAACTGTCAAATCCTTGATTGAATAATTAGTTAAAACATCAATATCTACCATTTTGCAAAATGCTTGCAAAACAAAGCCCTAAGGTTTTCATAAAATGGACAATTATCATATTATCTATAACTTTCCATTTTCTTTCTCATCTGTGACTAAGCCTTGATACAGGCAAAATATGGAGGAAAATCATAACGGAACATAAGCAGTAAAATCCAGAGGCATGAAATCTGGAGGTCAGTGCAGCCCCTGAAGTAACACAACCTACATTTTAAATCTTTCAGATGGATAATCAGCCATATCAGAAAGGATTAAATCTGTGTTCCTCATTTACAACAGCTCACTTTAAGTAGAAATCTATTTTCCATTCTTAATATCAAGGGAAACAGTGTTAACCTAGGTACCTGGTGGTGACTGACAGCAATACTGACATTTTAATAGCAGCTACTGTTTAAGAGCGCTATCACCATCCTGTGATTCTTAAATAAAGATTTAATCTACTTTTTATGCAGCAGGGCTCAGCAGATCAGGCAATCTGCTGTTAGGGCACATGAAAAGATGGGGGTTTCTATACTCCCACCACCAAGTCCCACACCGGGTGTGTAACAACCTGTTCCAAACCCATAAATTAGGCTCCATGAGGCACTGCTTGATGTTATACTTTACATTACAATCCCAAGCCTGAACTCCTAGCAAACGGGGACACTACATTTACTTCTCTATCATCTCAGAGACAAATGGTGTTAACTGCAAATACAAATCAGTTATTCAGTGCAAAAATGACACATGACTTGTCAATTGGGCCCTTGGCATTTCTATGTTTAGTTCAAACACATGGACATAGTTCCCAAGTAACCAGATGTCACAGCAGTATCTAAAGACACCACTCCTCCCCAAACAATTCTGCTGTGGCTTTGGGTTTGCTCACCATCTTTCCCATTAATTCTGGGATTAATAGGAAATAAATTCCTTCACACATGCCAATGAAGATTAAAACCAGAAAGGGAAATGTACAAACTGAAAATTCAAATTCATCACCTAAAATGCAGTAAAGTCCTCATGGCTTATAAGGCAAAAATGCAGAAATCATGTGAAAGAGAAAATATCCTACTCCACAACCCAGATGACTACGTTCTTCCCACAGTGCACTGTGCTAAGTCCTAGCCTTTGCTAACAAAAGAATAGGAACAATCTTTCCCAGAGCTAATAAAGACATGCCCTGCTTAGTGCTCAGTTTAGTGTGCATAAATGGAAGACATTTTTGGTTTGCCAGGTAATGGCACCTCAGATAAACCAAAAAAAGATTCATCTGTCCCTCTGACAGGGACTTGCTGAAAGCAGATTAAAACGCCATAGCTTTGTATCCACACAAGGTTTCCTTTGGACATCACAACAACCCTATCTTAAGTCTTTATTTTAAATTAGCAGAAAATGCCCTACCAGTGTCATCCTAGCACTTGCTGGGTCATTGTTTTCTCGATCCCTGTCCTCAATAGGTGTGTGCAATAGCTGGGACATGCCGAGTGCATTGCTGTGACTTCTGCTGGATGGAGTGAAGTCATTTGCACAACACTTTGAAGTGAATGCTTCTCAAGAGAAGAAATCTGCATTACATAGGCAGTGCTTTTATCACAGACAAAGTATATATTCAAGTTCGGTGCTTATTTTTTTTAATGTCAAATGACCATTCTTGTGCATCTCTCTGTGAACTGGATTCTCAAATTAGAGAAGTGACACAAACTGGACCAATATCACCCCCCTGAAATGCTTCAGCAGTATTGCTCATGAAGCAAGCACAAGCTGTGCAAAGCCTGTGCAGTCTGCAAACTCTTACCATGGAAATGTGAATTACTTACACATTTACTATTTGCAGATAAAAAGTCTGAGGCAATCCAGTTCTGTGCCTTTTGCATGTTGAAACAGCTTTCTTGTCTGTGTTCCAAGTGATGCATTTTAATTCTATGTGGACACCAGCTGTCCAACATTATCTCACAATGTTTTACATGTTTGTTCCTCCCAAGTAAAAGACCACAATGACCAACTTAAGAGTACAGACAGACAAAACACTAACATGCCATCTTCACCAGAAACAAGTGTATCCTTTCTGTGTTACCTGCGGCAGTTTGGGTCTTAGTAATTGGTCAGCCTTCCTCCTTTGCAAGAGCAAAAATTCTTATCTGTGGTTTTCTACAGGGCTTAGCTCTAGTGAGTATTAATTAAGCACTGTGAGCATCAGAGTAGAAAAATGCCTCCTTTCTCTCTGCTAGCAAAACTAGTAGCAGGGGGCATATAAAATATATAATAAAACATTCTACCCTTTCCTGATTAGCCTGAAGCACAAACAAGTACCAGCATTCTCTTTGTTCTTACCCAGAGCAACAGCTGCAGCAAGTTCAAGACAGACAGTTGCACCTTGAGCACACTGGTTCGAGGAATCAATCAACTAATCTCATCCAAGAAGCAGTCAGATGCCTACCCTTTTACATTCGTGGAAATGGCTACTAGGTACTGAGTAATAATGACAACGTGATGGGCTGACAAGACTTTATTTTCCTCCAAGATTGGAAAATTCTGATTCTGCTTGACAATAAATGTAAATTATTTACAGTGCAAAGATTGCTTAGATACTATGCAATCTAGTGCACTTGGGTGTGCCAAATTCTCAGATACCGTAATTGTGCACTACATATGCACTGATCAAATTAATAGAACTGCAATCAGAATATTTCTATCTTGAGTAATTTCTCAGATATTAACCATTCAGCTTAATGCCATGCCTGTTCATATCTGATTATTTTATTAAGAATTGGTAGTGGTTTTTATTCAGCTAAAGCTTACTGAATGAAGGAAAACTTGCAGTTTTTTGGCAGGTCAGGTAAAAAATGGATAAAGAAGCTCAGTATAGCATATGATGCCAACACCCTCCAAAATAACATTTCCTAAACAGATTTTCCACAAGCAGTCATTTCTATTTTCTAAACCAATAAATACAGTCTTACAGTAACTCGAATCAAAATTCTCTATAAAAATTAGACATACAGCATCACAGGAGGTTCCCCTTTCTCTAACATCAGTTGAATTTTGCTATCTTTTAAGAGGATTAAATTTCCCCTTTACAACTGTATTTCCAACTGCCTAACAAACTTCAAGCTTTCAAAGCCAGGCTGGCACCATGGAATTTTCTCTCAAACCAGGCTGCTTCTCCACTCACTAACTTTTCAGCATTTTTTCCTTGCTTTCATGGTTGCTCACTCCCCAAATATCTTTATTTTCTAGGCTAAAATTTCTATGCCGCATGCATTCCATTGCAATGATCCAACAGCAATGATGCAGATACAGTAAATTAAGAACATATTTGAAATATTCCTGAAATTAATTTTGAAGACTGAAGAGAGCATATCAAAAATTGAGGCTGTGAATGTGATTTTTAGGATGATAGAGAAATCAGCTGAGCATGCTACAAATGTCTATCATTTCTCTATTTACACTCAGCTTAGGCTTAACAAAGACTTTATATGGACAGGCTGCAGCCTATGGGCAGTTTATAAAATGTGTTTTCTTTATGGCTTCATCCCTTGTTAAAAAATTATACAGCAGTTACTTTAGGAAAGCATGTTTTGGTAGCTTCAACATTTTTACATGTCCAAGGCCCACATTTTGGTGGGTTTTGTTTTTTGGGTTTTTTTCTTGAAAATACAGTGATTGTGATATGCAAATTAATAGCATTTCTGGCCTTTAGCAGACAGCCTTCCTTCTACCAACCACATAAGGCTCTTCTTGACTCAGATAACACAGAGAGGAATGAGTTAATGCATACAGTGGCCTTAGATTGATGATCTGTTTCTTCTTCTTACTATAATGCAAATCATTATAATTTTATTACAGACTTTATAACACTGCATGTTTTTCTTAAATCTCCAGCTCCCAGAGTGATGGGAATAGAATCATAGAAGGTTGGAAGGAACCTTATACATCATTGAGTTCCAACTCCCCTGCCGTAGGCAGGGACACTTTCCACTACATCAGGCTGCTCAGTGCCTTGTCCAGCCTGGCCTTAAACATGTACAGAGAGGGGGCATCTACAACCTCTCTGGGCAGTGTCTTCCACTGTTTCACTACTCTCACCCTAAAGAATTTCCTTCTTATATCTAGCCTGAATCTCCCCTCTTCCAATTTACCACCATTATTTCTAGTCCTCCCATCACATATCTTATTGAAAAGTCCTACCCCTGCCTTTCTGTAGCCCCCTTCAGGTATTGAGAAGCTACTCTGAGGTCCCCTCTGAGCCTTCTCTTCACCAAGCTGAACAAGTTGAACAAGCTGAACAAGTTTCTCAAAGTGGCTGAAAAACTGTGAAGTGCAACATTAACAAAAATTCAAAAGCAAAGCAAAGAATAAACTCTAAGTAAGATTAGTGTTTACAGGTTACAATTTTTAAACTGATGTATCAGTTGGGCACAATTTCTGATTGACTGATTTGGATGTCCAGAGTCATGGTATCTAGGGAATGTGTGAAGAATGGCCCTATTTGCTCACTTCAGAGTTCTGCAGTTACCGCAACCCAGATACTGGTGCTTCATCTGCATCTACTCATTACCCAGAAGTTTTCAATAGTTCTAACTGGGAAGTGCTGCCTCTTATTCTCCTCTTTAACCTGGTGTCAGGATTCTCACCAAGGGTTTCAAGAATGGTTCTTCAGGTTCTCTGTTTCCAATTGATTAAGGTCAGCATTTTCTCTGCTTCAGTTTAATGCATCTCTCCAAATAAGCTCTGTAGCAAAGTTTCCTGTATATACAAAGCTTCTGCAGGACAACATCCCCCATACAGTAATTCCTCTCTAACTGGCCACTCTGACTCCCATCACTTTTCTCCAGGACACACCACATACGCTTCAGGGAGTCTTTTGCTACTCCCTTTGTCTGCCAACAGAGGAAACGGAGTTTCCATTTGCTTCACTTTTCACACTTCAGCAAAAGACCCTATTGTGCTGCTTCTCCTCAACATCTTCTGAAGAACAGGCAACTAAGGAGTCAGTAAGGACCTGTTGCATATTTGTCCTCTCTGCTCTTGCCTTCCTCCTGAGAAAACCCCATAGACTCTTCAACTCGTTCTTGCAGGCAAGATTTCTGCTAAACCCGCGAGATCAAATTTACTGCTCTTCAGTCTCCCTATCCTGTTCTTGGCACTCACATACAACTCTCATAGAGACAAAGTGAACTAAAGGAAAATTCTTACAGAAATTTCAGCTGAGGTTGTAACTGTCTCACTGAAACCCTCAGCAAAAGCCTTTACATGAAATGACAGAGATGTTACAAGCTGCCTTAAAAACTGATCCCGAATGAATGAGTCTCCTTCTTAGTAAGTAAGACTTGGCAGGACTGATTTGCATCACAAAGTCACCACTGTCTTCTAGCATCCTGAAGGGACTATCAGTGAGAGAGCTGAGGATTGAATGGATGCAGAAAAGAATCAGTTACTCCCAAGGTAGCCTTTAGGTGTGGAGCTAGCTTGAACTTTTAACTACCACTCTCCACCACTTTCCTACGCACACAGAAAAGCTTATCAGGTGTCTCAGAGGGCGATTTCAGCCTGTATTAACACAGCGAGGAAAGCACAGGCTTGAGCCCCGACGCTGGTGCTCTCCAGGCTGGGAGAGCCTGGAGACCTACTGACATGAGGTGCATTTATCATACATGTTGTAATTTCCCAAGCATCACTGTAAAGTTCAACTCAGATGAGGTGCTGTTGTTCTCCATCACAAATCCTACATTTTCTACAGTGACTTATGATAATTGAGAGTTGCTGGAGCCAAGATACATCATGAGAGGATACCTAGTTACATGGATATCATCCACATAACTTCATCTTGGCATAAAAGAGTGAGCATTTTCTAAAAAGCTTTGTTGAATAGCAGTAAATATGTAGTATTGTAATTTATCACAAACAATGCCATTATTACTCTGAAACCAGCTCCATTTAAACAACTTTCAACTCTTAGGGGGTTTCAGGCTATTCCCAGTAAATTTCCATGTGTAGATACGTCAGTAAATTCAATTTTTTAAGCAGCAAGAACAATCCTCTATGGGAATAGCACTGCATTTACCAAATGTATGCAAATAAATTTGACTAACTAAAAATATTACTTTTAAATAAAAAGACAAATACTATTTGTATTGGTTACTATTAAGCACAAATTTTGCCTCATTTCCTTTGGTTTGTACCAGTCAAACTGCATGAGTGCTATTCCTTCACAGCCAGTAACCCTGCTGAGCTTCACCTTTTACCCCAGTCTCTTCATGAAATCCGTTCCAGCTGGCAAGTGTGACAGGTATGCAGCAATATATGCTTGGTGATGAGCATTTGTGACAGTATTTAAGTAGACCCAGTTTTCGAGGCAGCTCATATATCTTAGTAGGAAAAAATCTATATAAGTGAATAGGATAGGGATACTTTTATTACATTATTGTCCCTAGTGACCCTTTGCAAAGAGAGAAAGACTCATTCTCTGTATACAGCCCATCTCATTCTTAGGCCATTTTTATTCTAGAGCCATGTTATTGTTACAGCAACCCAAATACATTATGCCAAAAAGCAGTCCTATCAGGGATAAAGTGAAATGGTAAAGTGGTTTGCAGTAGGCAAGCTCATCACATCCTCACAATCAAGCCCAATTCTATCACATTTACAGGTATAAATGCATCTACATTAATCTCTTCCAAAACAACCATGACAGTCCACGATCACACCTTTGCTCTTGTCTTGAGAAGTACAAGGTTCCTCTGCATAGGTCTGCCATGTGATTTCCTCCTTTCACCATCAACAGCAGCACAAAGTTATTCCCATTTTCCACATCATGAAGAAGCCAATGACCCCACTGCCATTTCTAGAAGGCATTACTCAAAAATGCTCTAGAAATCCCAATTTCTTTAGCCTTTCTTTTTGCCAAACACCTGGTCCTTCCACAGAGCAACTACAGAATCTGACTCCCCAACTGCCCAGCAGCTTTGAAAGCTTCCTTTGTTCTCTGCTTAGCCCTCACATAGGCTCAGCCTTGCTTCCTCAGTATTAAATACGTTTCATCTATTTGCAGCCCTGCTTCTTAAATGCTTCCTATAAGCAAGAATAATGGTAGTTTGTTTCTCTTAACCCAAGTATTCTCTCTAGTCAAAACAAATATAAATCTCCTTCTTCTCTACGACATCAGATTTTTTTAAAATAAAAAGGCCATTTTTTTTTCCCCCTCCCATGTATCTCTTAGCACCTGGGATCCAGGTTCTTTATCACAGAGGACAATCAGAATGCTGCATTCTCTGCCAGTTGGCAACTTGGTTGATGAGGAGCAAGGCAGAAAAAGAATTCCAATAGTCTTTCCCATCACTTAATGCAGAAATCAGTCAGAAAAACAAAATCTAATGTGAGTAACAAGACATAGTGGGTGAACAGACACTGCTCAACATGCTTGCCTGAAGGCTAACAAAGCTAGCTGATCCACCAAGGACTTTCATGAGTTCTATTTAAAATAGTCAGAAAGAGGATCTGCTCTTCCCAGCCTTCAGCTCAAAGACACAGCTCTAACAAGAAGGGCAAAGTACTCTGACTCTCACATTAGATACCATTTTACAGATTAGAGTTATGTCATTGAGGTAAGAATTGTAAATTACTTCTGACCAAGGAAGTGATGAAGGTTTTGCCTTCTGTTTTCTCTATAAGTGGTCTAAACATCAGGTCATTCTTCAGGGCCTCTTGAAATACAAGCCTAGTGAAAAGCATGGCTGTGATTACATAACATGTTTTTGTGCATCTTCCACATGTCTTTATCTCCATCACTAATTTTGTAATTTCAAGTAAATCCCGATGCATATCTCCTGTGAGAATATGAAACCCTATTCTCTTCACATTTTCAGGGAAACAGAGAGACTGTGCTGTTTTTCTTGAATACAGATTTGAATGTGTTCTTGAGAGAGAAGTGCCCACCTTATTGATTCAAACTATATCTGAGAGGCATCAAAACTGCAGCAACAGTTCAGCTGCTAACATGAATCACAAACTCTTTTTTTAGTACATTCGAACTGGGATCTTACTGCCCTGAGCACTGATACATAAATACAGTTATCTGACATAATGCAATTTCAGAGCAAAATCACATCAGTACATTGACTTGATACCAGGTTCTATATGAAAGTCTCATATTCTCAACTGATTACTTAGAAAGTGCAGCCTAAACAGCTCAGCGCAAGGAAAAAAAATACCTAACCTAGAGAATATGAGATGAACAAACTTATTGGACAGATGCACTCTGAGATTTTAATTCTGCTTCCATTCCTGTTTAGCAGAAGTTCATTAAACTCCTACATCATGACTGTGACCTAGAAAAGTAAATAAGTACTCTGCTATTCCCTTTAGAGCCCAGAGTTACTAAAAAGAATTATAAATCTCCAGTCATTTTGTCAAGCAGCCAAATACATCCCAAGTGAAACACAACTGCAAAGTTCATAAAAATGAGACTGATTGAAATGCAAGAATAAAAATATGATTTTGCTTTATAGACCATGAATTAACACCACATTGTTTCTGCTGTTATGAACTACAAACACGGACAAGCAGGAAAGACAAGAACATAGCTACATTCCCCCACCCAATCAGTTCTGTCACTAATCCTTGCTTGACTCCACCTTGAAAACACATTATTGAACTTAAACAGCAATATTCATCATATATGTTTAAGTTTTTAATGTAGATAGATGGGAAGTTTAAACAAAGAGAGACTCCAGAGCAAATAATTATAAAATATGGCCTGAGCCAAAGTCACCATGCAAGGCAGTGCTGGATCTGGTAATAGGATCATGATGTACTCTGGCTTGACCTCCAGCTCTAAACTCCACAGCGTATCATAGACACTGCTCCAGCAATGCTAAGCATATACATTACTAGAAACCTATGAACAATCACAAAGATTTTTTCTGAAACAAAGCCATAGTCCTTTATAGACAATGAAATCTAGGATCTGCTGATTTGACCTACTGATAGAAGTCCTCTTGGCTTCAGCAGGTCTGCTACTTCTAATTCCTTTCTAAATGTTCCTTGAAAATCTGCTTTGGATTTGTTGATTTGTTTGTTGGATGACCTCAGTCATAGTATCCTATCCAGGCTATGTTAAATATAGTAGCTTGAATTGTCATTACCTACAGCAATTAAGACTATAATTAGACCTCCTTCAATGTCCTCCTGACTTGCAAATACAGCCCTCTGACCTTCCCCAATGCTGTTTTACCATTTGACCCTGGAATATTTCTGGCTGCTTTCCCACTCTAAAGTCTTTGAAGTAATCTGGTAATAAAAGCTGAGTGCTAGTTTTAATATTTTAGGGATAATTACTTATAATCAAGTTTCCTAAGGCTCATTTACAAATCATCCTACATCAATTTATGCTTTTGCAGCTGTCTGTCAAAGCACAGCTTTGCTTTTAGAGGCTTCTGAAACTTGAAAATACATTATTCTACACTGAAACACTCATTTGTGTAGGAATTTGGCTGTATTAGTAAGACTGGTGAGCTCAACCCTTCACCTTACTCAGTCCTAATGAGTCTGTAAAAGCCCCAAAGTCCTTGTCCACTCCCAGTGGTGAATGGCCATGACTAAAACTTCCCAAGTGAGATACTGTCCACTTGGCTGAGTACACAATGGTCTGTATTATGTACACTCTGCACATATTCTGTCGAGAACTTTGGCACTCTGAGGTATGAAAGTAATTTCAGTCATAACATGGCCTCACAATTTGAATTATACTTGATGTATTTGTCATACTGATTTTTAATTCTCTATCCACCTCTAAAGCTGAGATGGCACCATTAATTACATGTCGGGAACACCGTACTAGTATAAAAATGTGAATGAAATTGCTAAATTGAAATTGCTTCCAAGAAACTGTTGCTCAAACTCATTAGCAATACAAAAGTGCAGCAATCAAAATGCATGTAAGAAGCTGTTTATTTAACTGGCCAAGAAACCTGAGAGTTACTAAAGGCAATCATAATCTACACAAAGAGAGGGTTAATTAAAGAAATACAAATAATTTGTTTTCTTGTGTTTCAAGCTAGGAAGTACCTTATGTCCCATTTAAACAGGTGATGAGAAGACAATAGATCCTCTGGAAGATCACAATGCAATTGAAATACATTATATTAAAGGTGTTAAAAAATCATGTGCTAAAATCCAGGGTATTAGAAAAACTGAAATTAAAATCTTGTACACTTGGCCCAATTTGCATGTATTTTAGTATCCCACTGGGAAAATAAACATGTTTTTTTAACTACTGATGCCTTCACATCAAACTTGGAGTTTTCCAGCCACACACAGTGTTTCAAAGACAGCATGTCACAGTCTCTCCAGCTGTGACAGAAAAAGACACATGGCTTTGGGCTGTGGGAAAGCTACTGTTAGATGGTTAAAACCAGCTAAAAATCCACCAGTTATTCTGTAAACTGAAGAGTAATGCTAGCAACTGGACAGTCTGTTGTCTCCACTCCAGGCAATTTAATATCTACTATCTTTTATTTTCCTTTTCTCTCCATTCTATAAAACACCAATAAATCCTCCTTTTCTTTAATCTAAGCTTAATTGAGGTTTTGGCTGTTATCTGGGGAAATTACTTTTTCGTATTCCTGCGGGAAACAGACCAGTGTCCTCAGGAGAGCTGAGCACAACCATCAGCCCACCAGTCAAGGGCAGGGGAAAACTGTTACCTCCTTTCAAGGAATTGTCTCAGAAGGGTCAGTGAAATCATTATGATCACAGTCAGGGCTAAATGACTTGAGGATACAATGCACCATCAGGGACTTAGGCACACGTAATAGACTGCTGGTACTGAGTGGTAGGGTTACACACCAAGATGCTGGGAATAAGATAGATTTCTTCAAAGATATTTCATAAGCAGTGTGTTCTTAGAAATACAGTGCACATGCAGAATTATAAAAGTGCAATAAAGCAGTGCAATTGTTTTAATGGTAGACTTAAATGTATCAAGGTGTTTGTTGCATGAAAAGCTAAGTCTTAGAAAACAAGAATAAAAGGTATGTCTGGGCTAAGACATCTTGACACCATGCCCATGACAGAAGACAAGTATTTCCATTAGGACTGTGAACACAATGGCATTAAGAGAGCACACAGAGCAGTTCCAACAAAAGAGGGTACATTTTAAGAGAAATAGGGAAAACAGTTCTTGATAAAAAAGCATTAAAAAGCAGTTATCTTTTGTTTGTGCATCAAAGGTACAACATCATCAACACAAAGCAAACTTACATGTCATTGATGTGCAGAATTTGGAACCAGAATTTCCACTAAGAGTTCTCTATATTATGTAATTGTAGAAGATGGAAACAGACCCACAGTTCCAAGGTGCTGTCAACGGAGTTTCCACTTATCAAACTATCAATATTTTTGATGCTTTGTATTACCATACTTCTTGGAATATTTATTCCACTTGTCTTACAAATATTTCCATTTTCAGAATACAATTTAATGTATAGACAGAACACCCAACAGCCTGCTTCCTGAAAGGGCTGATAAGAACCATGATGTTTACAACATGAAGCTGTCTGAGAAGCAAAGGAGCAGACCACAGCAGGATGGGTGCTCAGGCGGGAGTATCTTGTCTTAAATCCAAAATATCACATGTTGACAGAACCACCCTACCTGCTATCCAGAAATATTCCTCTGAAATTACAACATAATTCATGATAGCAGCCAAAAATATTTTTCCTGTAAAAATACTACATCCCTTCCCTACTGTGGCCGGATGCATCATTCTGGACACCAACATATTCAAATCATTTTGCTGCAATACCAACGTAACAGGTAGGGTTTTTTCTTACTTGCTGAAACAGTATCCTTCCAAACAGGCTGTGCCAGACAAACATACATACCATCTTACTCCGCTTGAATTTACTCAACAACTCTACAAAGCATGGAAACTCTTGTTAACCTTTGTGTTGTCCCCAGTGTTGGACACTCTTGCATCCAGCTACACTCTCAGGAGATGCCTCCTATAATCCCAGCTTGAACCCATGATCTACTGAACATTGTCATCTATCAAACTGCCCTCCTGGGGCAACCGTACAAGTAATACATAAAAAAGATTGCAGTATCCCTAATTCTACTCAGGCTACTTTGCAAGAGGGTTTGGGAGGAAACACATAGCTCTGAAATAAACCATGCTTATGAATTATTCTGATGCAAATTCTAAAGCATTTCTCTTGTGCTAGAAGGAATATAAACAACTGAGAATATATTTTTATATTTGGATTTACAGGGGCCATTATGAAAAAGTTATTAACTGCAACAAGCTTCCAAACAAACACTAATTTAAAGGGTTAGGTGAGAACCACATCTGGGAAGAACAGCTAACCATATATTCACCTAAGGCTGTGCCAAATTCAAAAGATGTTAATTTCCATTATTCCTATTTAATGTCCTGGATTTTAAAACACTTTGGTCTCTATCTATAAAACACACAGATAGTTAAATCTGTTTGAAATTAATGTGAATTTCCATCAAACTACTTTTGAAGAACCAGCCCTCTGGATTTCTCAGGGTATTATCATCGCAGTTAATGTATTCACAGAGGAAAAAAATTGGCTTAGTCACACAATCCATCAGGTGAGGTTTGCAGCACCCCCCCTTACTGAATAATGTCATATAAAAATTTTGAACATTTTCAAACTGGTTCAAATACTAATGTTGTTCTGAGCAGCCTGATCCCTTCCTATCATGATGGCTAATATGTTGATACCAGTCTAAGATCAGAATTCTAAGTCCACAGAATACTGAATTATACTAAAACCACTGAGGTTAATCCTACCACACCCTCATGGCACCTGTGTGCCAGTGAGGTCCAGCAGCAGCCTGGGGTGACAAAGTGATGGGGACTTCCCAGGGTCCCTAACCGGTTAAGCCTCAGCATCCCAGCCAGAGCGTACGATATCAGCCCCTGGGCATCAGGCACATTTGTGAGGACAGGGATGTGTAGAGGCCAGACCAGGATGTCATCTCAAGGCCTGGGACCAGTTTGGGAGGGCTGGGCTAGGACTGAGCTGGAGGCTTGTTGGAGCCACCAACACAGTATTGGTGTTGGGGTCACTGGGGCAGGTACTGATAGCATCAGGCTGGGCTGAAGCAGGGCTCCTAGACCCACAGGAGTGGTGGGTAGACCCTCTCACATCCTTCTCCAAAGCAAAAGCAGAGCTGCTATGTAACTCATACAAAAAGTATCTTAAGGTTTTGTGGAGAACATGGATGAAGATGACAGCTGTGTAGGGAAATGGTCTTGTTATGAGGATTGGGAAGAAGGTCCCTTCATCTATTATAGCGTTCTTGCTCAGCCCGTGGTGATGCCAGTTTCAGACCTAATTATCTGAAGTTAGGCATCAGAGAAAGGACAGATAAGTCAAAAATTATGATATAAAACTATATTTAGGAATTTAGGTATTTAGGAATATCAGGTAAAAGATCTAGATCACATTCTCCATCACTCCTAGGTACAATGATTCCATGACAGCATGGCTAGACCAAGCCACACTAGCCAAGAGACATAATTTACAATTTTACCAGTTGAAGGCATATCATGGTAAGATACCAGGCTACAATCTTTCTCATACATATCACTCTGATGTGTTTTACAGAATCATTATTTTATACTAAGAGATGAGATATTCCCATTTAAGAGCTCTAAACATGAGATATCAACATCAGAAGCAGTCAACTACTACCAATTCAAGGCACTTGTGTCCATCTAATTAACATACAGCTAACTGCAAACAGCCTGTCTTTAACTTCCAAAAATAACTTGTGACCACTCTTTCAAAAAAGTCATTATGAAATTCTCTTCAAGAATTTTTGGGGTTTTTTATCATCTCCTTTTAATGCAACTTTAAATAAGTATGTTCAATAAAGAAAGCAACACAACAGCTCTAGGGGTAAGAATCAGTCTTGATCCTCATTTTATCTTAGCTGAAGGTAATTACCTGATACTAATGTGGAGTGCCAAACACATTCCTGAATTTCACCGAACTAGCTGAATTTTGGTTCACATCACTCAGTATAACACTACATAGCTCTGTGTGTACATATATGTATATACATCAGTTAATTTTATAGCGTTCTTGCTTGCAGAAGGTCAGACCTTGACTGTACTTTCAAGTAAATCCACAGACATCAGGACCAATCCCATAATCTGACACATGTGAGTAATTACATCAATTGGTTTCTACAAATCCTTCTCAAACAGAAAAGTGCATACTTGTTTCCCTGAACCATGTTGAATGTATTTATTACAGGCATAATGCATGGAGTATAGCACTCCAAACAGGGTACCAGCCATGTTATACATCAGCTACATAGCAAACTGTCACTGCTTTTTGTGAATGTGTCACATGAATCTGTCGAGCAGTGCCTTGAAATTCAGTTATATCTCAGTAGATGATCAGTTTATGGAGTCTAGACAGAAAGTCTGAAAATTAACATACCTAAATTTGAATCATTCCTATGTATTTAGCAGCCACTGCACTACTGATATCTATGGAAAAAGGACCAGAGCTGTCTGGAATATCAATGAGAAACCCCCCAGTAGGTGGTTACCTGTCAACAAATACCGAAGTATCTACATAATCACAATTCTACTGTTTTAGAAAGATACATGATTGTCTAAATGAGGTGATGATGCCCTCAGCAGCCATTAGCATTAAGTAATGGTCAGTCACAGTGTAAAATCTTGATGATGCAGCCTTAGTATACACAGTGAAGTGTATCACATGAGCAAAGACTGGCTAGGTTTTCACTAATCAGTTCTGAGAATGCCAAAGGCTGCCTGATTGTTCCATCAACTCAGGTTTATTCCAAGCACAGCTCATCAGATTATGACTCTGACAGAAGCTGAAGTACCTTGGTGTTCCATAGCTGATGAGCACAGTGTCACAACAGTGAACTGAAAGGAGACAGAATCTTTCAAGATATTTTCTACTAAATATTAAGCTCTCTCTTTCAGAATATACTTCAAAAAATAACTATCACATTGAATTTTTTTATCAAGATGCCACTACTCAATTGCATACTTCTGAGTATCCCATTTTCACTGTGAGGCAGCAGTGATGCTTCTACACACAGTGAAGTAATATAAAAAATGCGCCTTTTTGTATTCTTAATGGATCAAAACCAATATAAGGACACAAGATGGTTGGCCTGAGAAAACAACAGACACACAGACATTAATTGAACAATGTACCTGATAGATGAGGTAATCCCCACAGTGGATGTTCCACATGCATCAGTATGTTGCTTTGATATCAGAGCTTTGATATCTGCTTCCTCTGCAGCCCTGTAAGTAGTTAATAATCTTACTCTCATCTACAATATTTTTAAACACTGTAAAACATTTTGTTCTGTTTCATCTCCCTAACCAATGAAGACAGACAGAGGCAGGTATCCTCACACTTCTACTGAGAAATCTTGTCTAGTAACAGACAGATCACTTTGGATTGCTGAGCCTTCAAAACACTTTGCAGTCTTGGAGGAACCTTCCACTGCAGCGACACTTAAAAGAAGCACAGAAATCTGTATGTAATTCAGTTGTTAAATTTATTCTGATACTTTAACTTCTTTCTAGTATTTGTTACAGTGTCATTAGTTATCAAAATTCCTGTATTAACTGTATCAATATGAGATAAACAATACCTATAACACTTACAGCATTTATAAAGACTTCTCATAGTTCAGATGCAAGAGTACTGACTGTAACAGATGCCTGACTGCTTTCAGCTTTGCCTTGCAACCTCTTGCCTTACCTATCCTCTGTCACCCTACTTAGTACTCAAAATCTTTACATCTGAGAATTGATCTATTTATTCCATGTTAATTTAGTTACTGGCACATTCAGGCTTGGTTCCCTACTTGTGCCTTAGAATACATATGCAGTAAACAGAAGAGGTTCCCTAGGGACACAACTCACCAGTAATGCCTCAGTGCTCATTTTTTCCCTTGTTCTCTGGCCAAAGCAATGCAAATTTGTGGATTCCACACACAGCAAACTACTGCATTCCTTAGGAAAGGGCAGCTCAACACAGCTTGGGCCATTCAGCCAAATATAGTAAGTAGAATTTAAACATACTTAAAAAATACCCTACTCTACAATCCATACTTTGTAGGATTCATGGAGTGCATGCTGATTTACACAGAGTAAAAACTGATCTCTCAGGCAGAGCCAGAAGATTTATTCTGATGCGTTTCAAACAGACTAACCATAAATAAAAAAAATCCACGCATTTTCATATCATTAAAGTGGAACATTAAACTGAAAGCCAGGGAAAAGATGCCCTTTTTATGCCAAGGGATTCAGCTCTGGATACCAAAGCACTAACACCACTTCTATGGATTACGTTATACTGATAGTAACGAATTGAAAGCTGCCAATGAGCAGATTTAGTTAGTCACGTATTCCTGAAGATAATGAACCACTTATTGAGAGGCCACCACTCCCTGAACCCTCTGAAGCCATTTACATGCACTGGGGGAAGTTGTTTTGGAGTCAGAACAGAATGAATAGGAGTCCAGCACTGATTAATAGAGCCTTCCCTAAGCATGTGCATAAATGTATTATTATTCTCACCCAAATAACAGACAAACTCATACGTCCAAGTACCTCAGCAAAATACCGCTGTAGTTATGGTCTGTTCTTCCTGCTAGTATCTTTCAGCATTACTGAATATTCTCCAAAACATGGACATTTCTGGAGCAAGACTGAGAATAATAGCTAAGAAGAGGGATGTCAATGGCAAAGTTTCTGAGTAGTTTCTCAGCCCCCTGTGAACTGGTGCTCATGTACTGCTATATCCTGCACAAGAGATATCCCCAAGTATTCAGCCAGCCATGGCAGTGATGCTTCTAAAACACACCAGCATGCATTACTAGACTAGGCATTACTGTCTCCCCAAGGGCCTGTGAAGTAATAGAAAGCCAAAGTGAATTACGCATTAAATGGACATTGAAACAGATTCCGAAGGCCCCCTTCCTAAAATCTTCTATACTGAACACAAAAATTGGAAAAAAAAAAAATCTTCATCCTAGTAAATAATTCATGATAAACAGTCTTTGGGATTTGAACACACAATTAAATGCTGCCATTATTAAACATTTATAAAGTTTGAAAAGTACAGTAGAAAATACCAAGTTTGTTATTTACAGAGGAATGTGAGTTGCCCTGATTATTCACTGAACCCCTGACATGCTGTAACACACAGCACTGATGGTGAAATTCAGAGACTGAATGTTTGCTCACAACAGAACACTGCAGGCTCTAAAGGAAGTCTTGGGGTTTTAGGGGTTTGTTTTCTTGAAGGCACTAACCGAGAGGGAAGGAAAACTGCTTGAAGGGAAATAGACAAGTTCTGGCCTGAAAAATTTATAGATGTAGGTAAGTATTTCAGTTATATATTTATTGGTCAGGCTTAAAACATTGTAACAGCACTGTGAAAAGCAAGACATGATTTGGCAGAATGAATGCCAGTCCTTAATAGCACCTTTTTACCACTTAAACTAATATTTCATCATAGACACTACTAACTGATTCCTTTGAAAGAAAAGCAAAATACTGACATTAAAGTTTGTTTAAGACTGTTCCATTTGTATACAGTACAGTATCGGAGAATGACAAAAGAAAATCAACTTATTATTATGATATGTCTCACTGGTAAACACATAAAAATATGAACTATACCCAACACTTTGAAATCCATTCTATTTATGCAAAACAACTGAAGAAACACTCTTATCATGAAAATTATTTGATATTAAATCAGTAATTAAAATAAATTTAATTCACTTGGGACTCCTTTTTATCTTAGAGCAAAATAAGTAAATAGAGCCTATTTGTTTTCATGTTGATATTTTCTTTGATCTTCAAAACACAGGGAAATATACTGCATATTAAAGAAAATTTGGATACTGAATATAATTAATTCCTCCACCAACCACAGCCACTAGACCACAGCCTCACTGTAGAACAGCATATAGCAATACTTAGAAGGATTACCTCTTGCCCCTGAAGAAATCCAAAGGTGCAGACTGTTGACGTATCAAATCAGTAGCTAAAACAACATTTTCTTCTGTCCCGAAATATTCCTGACACTAAATATCACTAGGTTTTAAAAGGTGAGCTTTGCCCTCCATCTACATAGGAAAAGCCAATAGTCATAGCTGTCAGAACATATCCACAACTGTATTCAAACAGCCAAGCTATCAATAAGAACAACTGATACATAATAACAATATTTACAAAAGCAAGTCACTAACCACATAGGATAGATTTTATTTAGTAAATAAAGATTTGTGTGTGTAGCATCAAATTCAATTTCACTTTTATTGCAGTGTAGTTTGGGGATGTAATTAACCATAAATTTGTGAAATTCTTAAATTCAAACTACCTTTTTTTTTTTGGATTAAAGCATACTATAACAGAAGAAATGCATATGCAGAAACACAAAGACAGATCTGGATAATTAAATATTACTGAGACATTCTGCACAGCTCCAGTCTGACTGGATTTACTCCTAAGAGGCATGACTTTTTTTGAGCTAAGTATCAGGACATTTGACAGTGGTTGTTGGTGAGTTACATTTTCCCAATTCCACTGAATTTCTGTTGACTATGGACATGATGGTTGTCATCAGCTGGAGTTATGTGGCTCAAGTCTAATTCCTGTTTAAGGACATGGAAGGCTGAGGTAGAATCAAAGTGAGGTATTGATCCTAATTATATGCAATAGCCAAAACAAACATCATAAGCCCTGATTAGCACCATAAGTCTCCAAGATATACTCATTGCAAAGACACATCTGAAGTCTGAGAAAATTGAAAGTTGGAAGTAAAACAAAACATCAAACAAGATTAACTAAGCAAGCAGTAGTAGAAAGTAGAAAGCAAAGAAGAAAGGGCTAAAAGCAAGAAAATGTGAAATTTCATAAAGAGTATTATACTGTAATATGACAGAAGAAAACTACACTAACAGAGTAGGAAAAATTCAGAAGTCTCTATGAGACTACTAAAAAACATAATGGGTAATAACATGGGACAATTTTTAAAGAAAAAATGCTACTCATGACCCTTCAAACACATTTCAATTTTAATTGTTATTCAGAGAGGATCAGAAAAAAACAAAACTCATCAACTTTCTTCCCGACTTCAAAATCTGGTGACAAAAGGAAGGTGATCAAAAGCACACTCCTCCTAACCAGCCAGCCAGATAAACACTGTGAAGTGCTAAAAGGAGAGAAAGCTTCTGAGGGAGGGGGTCTGGGTCACACTAACCCTACAGATGACAACTCCACAGAGGACTGGAAGCACAACAGTCCCTCGACTAATGATAAGCACTGAGGTCCTTACAGGGTTGACCTGCTGCTCTGGCTTCCAATCTATAGTTATAAGGAGGGAAATGCCAATCCCTATCTTCTACAAACCAAACCCATCAGTAGGTAAATCAGCTATTAGAGGTAGCTGTTGGTTAAAAGGTGCTTGGATTGTGGTCTATTCATCAAATGTGTGTATAAAACAGAACCCATTTCTCTTATACAGAGAGTTAAAATATCAAGAACTAAGTTAGTAACAGGGTACCTCACCCCTTCAGAAACACACTCAAGTTTTATTCTGAAAGGAAGAAAACTAAAAAACCTCAAACATTTTCTGGTTTCAAGAAGCCAGAGGTTATGCTAATGGATGCATAGGATGAGAGAGAGGCAATGGACTTTGCATTTAGTCAATTCACTTAAAAGCTCCAAGAATAAGTTATATGAACAAGGCAAGTTTCTAATTCAAGAACCCCCATGCTAGACCATTAAGATTCATGACAAGTTCCTTCAGATTTTCTTATATTCCAGGAACAAAAATAATTTAACATTACAATAATGTCATACAAGATCACATATATCCCATATACCATAGGTGTAATTCTGTAATAGCTCGTGCTAGAGCAACTAAGTCTTTTACCTCCCACTAAGCATCCTTTGGTTTTAAACCTGCTGGTCTGCAGTACAAGCCCTGATGTCTATCACATACATTATTAAATAAACACTGACAAAGTTATAAGAACACTCAATATCTGAACTTAGGCACATATGGTGGCAGGACTGTGGCTTTCAATTCTACATAACTGGAAGTTTCTGAGAAGCAAAGCAAAGGGAAATGTATCTCTTGGCTTCTTTGAGACAAGAGACTGCCTGTCCCAAAGTAAAGAATGAACTAGCTTTTTTTGTCAGTAACAAAAACTATCAGACTGTATTTCAGCATTTATTGCTCATCCTTAAGATGCCCCAATAGAAGTCAATGAGTAATTTTGTATTGGCTCCAAGACATCAGGATCCATTGCAAGACATTTTCATTTAATAAATTCTAACCAAGTACAAGATTAAAGCATTACCTACATTCCTGGAATGCCTAATGTTCTGTTTGCCACATCAGGCTACCTGATATTCAGGATGAAAAATAAGATAACCCTAAGGAGGAACTAGTCATTAGCATTGCAAAAGATACAGCTACTACTGAAGGATGGTCTTGAGTATATAGTTTGGAAAAGCACTGAATTTTAGAGAATCATCTGACATAAGGTGGAGCAAGGGGCCAGAATACAGTGCCATATGCATTGCTATCAAAAGATTTGAATAACTAAAGTACCTACAGGCCAACAGTTTTTCAGAGAGTGACAAGATAAAACTTAGCAAAAGGGCAAGGGGCAAATGTAAGTTTAAGACTTTAACTCCCCAAGTAATGACATGGCTCTTCATAACCCAACAGATGTGTTAAGTAAGTGTCTGTCCTTCTGGAGAGGACTGCACAGACAATAACTTATAAAATACAAGGCAATAGTACTATAACCCTAGGATTACTGATTATCCTTCCTTTTATTTGTTAATATGTTTCATCTTCTACCATAAAACACTAAGGTTTCATGTATACAGTTTCCACACTGGTGGCTCTGGACTTCTATCTGCAAAACAACTGAGATCTCCACAGCAAGACTGCAAGCAAGTGGATCAAACCCAGGTTACAAGAATGTGCAACCCCCTCATCATCACCACCACTCCTTAAATGCATCTGTATTATCTACAGATCAATAATCACAGAATGTCAGGGATTGGAAGGGGCCACAAGAGATCATCTAGTTCAATCCCCCTGACAGACCTGGAACACCTAGACCAGGTCACACAGGAATGCATCCAGGTGGGGTTTGAATATCTCCAGAGAAGGAGACCCCACAACCTCTCTAGGAAGCCTGTGGCAGCGTTCTGTCACCCTCACTGTGAAAAACCTTCTTCATATAATTCTGTGGAACTTCCTATGTTCCAACTTGAACCCATTGCCCCGGGTCTAGTCATTGGAGGTCACAGAGAAGGGCCTGGCTCCATCCTGCTCGCACTCACCCTTTACATATTTATAAACATTAAGGAGGTCATCACTCTGTCTCCTCTTCTACAAGCTAAAGAGATCAAGCTCCCTCAGCCTTTCCTCATCAGGGAGATGTTTCAATCTCTTAATCATCTTCACGGCTCTGCACTGGACTGGATTCTCTCATCAATGCCCTGGAGGAACCTCTAGGTCTGTGGACTGCTGGCTGAGTGGGCCTTACAACAATTATCACCGTTCTTAAGATTTCCCACAATAACCAGGCCCCGTGCTCTCGAGGCTGCTCTCAGCTGCCTGTAGAAGGCCTCATCGAATTCCTCATCCTGATCTGGTGGCCTGCAACAGGTCCCCACAACAGCCTGCCCCTTAATTCTCACCCACATACTCTCAACTTTCTCCTCACCCACCCCTGGACAGTACTGAATACATCCTAGTTGTTCTCTCACCTAAAGTGCAACCAGCACCTTGCCTTGCTGGCCAGTCTTTCCTGAGAAGGACATAGCCATCCATGACCACATTCCAATGATGTGAGCTGTCCCCACCATGTCTCTGTATTTGCCACCAGATCACAATCTTCCGCCTGAACACAGATTTTTAACTCCTCCTGTTTACTCCCCAAGNCAGGTCCCCACAACAGCCTGCCCCTTAATTCTCACCCACAAACTCTCAACTTTCTCCTCACCCACCCCTGGACAGTACTGAATACATCCTAGTTGTTCTCTCACCTAAAGTGCAACCAGCACCTTGCCTTGCTGGCCAGTCTTTCCTGAGAAGGACATAGCCATCCATGACCACATTCCAATGATGTGAGCTGTCCCCACCATGTCTCTGTATTTGCCACCAGATCACAATCTTCCGCCTGAACACAGATTTTTAACTCCTCCTGTTTACTCCCCAAGCTATGTTCATTGATGTACAGACATCTCAGGAAGTGAGCCCAGCAGCTGACTGCACCCCAGGGGGACAGGTCTTCACGGATATTAGAGCCCTGCCCCACCAATGCAAGCAGTTGCCCCTTCTCCCTTCCCATCTAGTTTAAAACCTTATCAATTAGCCCTACAATCTCTTGGGCAAAGACTCTCTTTCCCTTTTGCAACAAGTGTCCCCCACTTGATGATAACATTCCCGGTGCTGCAGAAGCCACCTCATTGTCAAATAATCCAAAATTATGTTGGTGACACCACTTACAGAGTCACGTATTGACCGACTGGATAGATGTGTTCCTTCTAATGTAATTTCCTCCTGTTAGAAGGAGAGGGGAAAAAATAACCTGTGAACCAGATCCCTTTAATAACCTTCCTAGTCTTTTTTTATCATCCTGGGCCTACAAGTTACAGTCTCCTCTCCACCTACCTAGAAAATAAGCAGCAGACAGTAGTTGGACAACTGAAATAAGTTTGAGAGGGGTCCTGGTCACATCCTTAGCCCGGGCTCCAGGAAGGCAGAGACTTCCCAGTGAGTGGGTGAAACCTCAGTTTCTCTGTCGGACCTGAGCCATTTCACTTCTTTACGGAGCTCCACCACAGCGCTGAGCGGATGGTTCCCCTGCTCATGGCGCAGCGGCCCCTCAGAGTTGTCCCTCGGTAGCAGCGAGAGGCTCCGGCAGCGCCCGCAGCCGCTCCCCAGGACCCTGCACTTGTGACAGTGAGTACTCCCTGGGTCACACATCCCTTCTGGCTGCGGGTGGGAACGCAGCCTCCACTGGCCTCCGCTGGAGCTAAGCTGACTAGACAATACGGAGAACAGGAAGACATATCATGACATACTTACCAGAAATGCCGTTACAGAAAATCATTCCATTCTAAGTGCTGATTTACATGGTATGTTTTAAAGGTAACTTACAGTGCACAGAAAAATACGCTTTGGTAATAAACCCTTAGCAGCTCTAAATAACCAACACATTACATTAAATGAGCATGGTGAATACTCACATATCGTTTTCACGCTAATTTCAATGGGAACCAACATACCGTATCTGATAAATTATACAGAGCAGCTGATAAAACGCATAGAGCATTACACGAATAATAATGGGTATTTATCTTTTTTTAAATCATAATTCTATAAATAGTACTTTGTATTTTATATTGATTTTAAGGCAAGTATAGCACATTATGTCCCATTAGAATCAATGAGGAGTGAAAATACAATTACTGAAAGTAATTTGGATTAAGATAAATAGGATTGACCTTTTAGCCTTTTTCCACCTTTTCAACAAAACAAGCTGAGAAACAAATTTAAGATGACATTTACATTTAAAAGTAGCACAAAATAATAACAGACTTGTGACATCCAGAAGCTTGGGATGAACCTACAAACCAGGCAGTAGAATTGCTCAGGTGAATAATAAATACATGAAGTGTTGAGCTGCCATTTATTTTCTTACCACTTGCTTATTGTCTGTCCCCTACCAAGCATAACTTCCTAAATCAAGCACTGAAATCATCAGCACTTTTCTTTCAAAAACTGGAATTTAGGTTCCACAGAATATGCTTAATCTTCTGGAAAACAGCTTTAACAGAAGTACAGGCAATTATATCAGAATATCAAACAAATGGATTTAACAGACTTTTCCAAAAAACACAAAGAAAACTCAGTCTTATTTAAAAGCTTGAATAAAGCAATAATGCTACTTAATAATCATGTCAATGAAAAGCTGATGGATGCCCTAATTGCCAAGAGTAGCAACACACACACCTGAGGATTATCATAAACACTGCAGCAAAAAGCAAAAAAGGAGTTGCCAACGCCTCTCACTGAAGACGAGATGATAAACAGCATGAAGAATATTGACAGAATGGCAAATGAAAAATAGTTCAAAATATCAACATGCCATTTTGTAGTTATATCACAAACATACTCATGCAAACTACTAAGTTTTCTCACAGGCATATTCACTTCAGAATTCAAGACTCTTCTACTGTCTTACAGAATATTAGTAAAAACTAGTGTAAACCTGTTGTTACTTCAAAAGAAATATTTTCCTTCCAGTTTCAACAAATATAATCATGTCTCTTCTACTTCTCACCTTTTTAAAGCACTCAAGTGATATGAGGTGGTTTCACCTAGGTGTAGCACTTTAATGCACAAATTGACTTCAGTTACATAGAACAAAGGCTTAATGCAAAAGTGAAAACTTCTGATTTCACTCTCTACTCCATTACATGGCTGCAAGACAGCCCTCTTAAATAAGAATTTACATCTTTTCATCGAACAGCTACAGTGAACATGTAGTAGGTCTCTGTGTGGGTACAGATGAGAACTGATTGAGCCTTGCTAGAGCTCACCAGGCTCTACCTCTGGATCAGTTGTCAGGATCCTCCTGGCCAGTCACTGTCCAAGAAATTGAGAAAACCCAAGCAAACTATGATTGCTGCTATTCAGTCTAGGAAGCAATGTCGGGAACGGAGTCGCGGGAGACAAGCCTCATGCTATCATGATCAGCAAATCTCGTTTATTGAGAGCATCAGACAAGCTTATATACAGCTATGGTTAACCATGTCCACTAGTCACACTCCGATTGGTCACATGTTACATCATCAATGTCGAGCCCTCCCCTTGCAGTTTCTCTCCTTTCTCCTTCCGGCACAGTTGACCACGAGTTCCTTGTTCACTAGTTCTCAGGACTCCCCCAGGCCTCCAAGGACATACACGATCGTCAAGGTCGTCACGCGGCTATGGCTCCAACCTGGCGAGGTCTGCCTCAGGCCTCGATCAATGTTTTTGTCTTGCTCCGAGAACTTGATGGCAGTCGTTAACTCCCTAGCCTGTGCCCATCCCCCAACAAAGCAACCCTGTCAATCTCTTTGAAGGCACAGACTGCCTAGTTTACACTGAAAATATCACTTTGAATTTAGTCTTTAAAATGAGAGTCATAACATGATCCAATTCTTTACCCTGAGGACTCAAAACACTTCAGGAAGAGCTATGCAAGTGCCAGGTATATCATTAAAAGAACAATCAGAATGGGACTGTCTCCTTGCTCAGTGTCTGAAGGCACGTGGCACCTCAGATCCTGCTCCATAGGAAGGCTAAAGCAATGATTTTAACATGAATAAACACCTCATTCTGTAACTGTGTCCTGTTTGCATCGCCCTTGGAGTCAATTAGTTCATGGCCAGCAACAACAGCAAGGTCTATATGTAGCAGTCTACTTCTTGTATGGCCTTGAATAAACAAATTCTCACATACTGTCATGCCATTCACTTCTGTATTAAGAAAACAAATGAACTGCCAAAACCAAATTAAAATTTGTCATCTTGAAGTGCTGCTTTCAACACCAAGCATTAGGCAGCACCATTCCATGGGAGGCGCATTCCACAGGAAGAATACGTTTGCAGTGAGCACTTTGAGAAATGTTTGAACAAACTGCTCAACACACGAAAAGGCACTCCTTAGAGTTCTTAGATTTGTGGTCAGATGAGGGTGCTGATGGCATTTGTTCAGGGTCTTGCCTGTTTCTCAGCAGCCTTTGGATGTGAGAGAGGTGAGTGTTTCAAAGTGTGAGCTTGAGCAAAGGACATAAGACATAGAGATTTCAGCACCACTGCTTCAGCCCTCACCTTAAATAGACCACTAATGCCTTCTACAAAATCATTGACCCTATGGCCTTACTGATGGAAAGACTGCATCAACACTCAGGATGTGGAATCTTAATTTTCTTGAGAGAGGGGACCCTCTCTGCAACCCGGGGCACATCAAGATTAATCTTGAAATGCTGCAGTTCTAATTTCAAACTAAGTCTAGTTAGCCTAGTTCCACTTTATTTATTTTTGGTATTTAAAAAATATTTTATGTTCATGTCGGCAGATATTTGGAGCTGTCTGAGAAAGACTTCACACCAACCTTTCCTTCAGCCATTAATATACACCCCAGCAAATGGTACAGAATTGAACTATCCCATCAACCACAACAAAGGATAATGCTGAAAGGAGAGAATAAATATAGAGGTGGTACAAAGCTGTTGTAACTCTCACCAAGTGCAAAGAGTGACACAGTCCAGGTTCTGGAAACATTTTGCTGCTTGAGTTTCTTTTCAGTTTCAACAACAGGACTAAAAAAAAAAATCAGCTGCAGTGTAGTAATGTTTACAAACAGGATTTTTATTTTAAATAGTGTTATCTCTCAAAAAAGCAGACAAAAGTATAATAAAGCTTTGTATTTCTGCATTTGTAAAGGGCTTCTGTGACTGTATCTCCAGTTCCAAGTTGTGCAACACATCCTTAAACCTCATTAGACAGATGGGGTTTTTATTTGTTTGTTCTCCTAGCTTTTTTAATACACACAAGTGCTCTTCACCATTTCCTCAGATTTAAAATAACATATTTTAAAAGCATTCAGAACTCCCATTAACATCTAACCGGCAGCAAAAACTGTCACTTCTATTTTATCCCTCCTGGCTCTCTGATTACAAAGTATTAACTGAAAGACAGCACCAGTTCACAAAGATAATCAAGTAGAAAGGTCAGTGGTTTATGAAAGGATGTTCTGGCCTTTCAGGGCACTGCTGAGAGACTTGAGCTCAGTGCTAGTTTCAAGAATGAAAAGAGATTCAGTGCCCCTCAGTAGCATGAGCCTGCTCACAAAGCCGTATAGATTTCCAGATGACTACTGAAACATCAGCCCTCAAATGGGCATTCCTTACAAATGGCCAATGCATAGACACTATTATCAGGATAACACATGACAATAAGCATTACCAAAGACTGTAGTTCATTAAAACCTAGACCTGTAGGTAGAAAAAACAAATGTCACTTTCTATTGCTGTCACTCTTTAACACACTGAATCCTCAAAAGTGGTTGAAAATAGTACTATGAGCTTCCCAGTTCCAATTTTGTAATTAACATTATGGCTTCATGTTCTTCCATGATATTCCAAGTTCTTATACTCCTTTAACTATGAGATCTGCATAGAAAGATTTTTAGAAACATTCACAGTAGGAAAATTTGGGACCTAACAACTATTTTTCCCTACACTGCAACCTTCCACATTTTTTTCCCTAGATGGAGCCTGACCCTGCATGCTACTTGCCCTTTCTGTCTTCAGATTTTATTGATCCATAGATTCCAGCACTTTAAAGCAGAACAAGGAAAGTCTGTGCCAAGAGAAGTGAGGGGCTCTGTTTGGTGATCAACAGTTGATGCTGAACATCCCTCTGCCTGAGCCTGCAGCACCACCAGCCTCTGCTAATAATAATTGATTGGGCTGCAGACCCCAGTACTAATCCTGTTTCCACTGATTTCCAGGGGAGAATTCTACAGCATTTTAGCAGAAGCAAGCTTAGGCTCTTTGAATAATGAGATTTCATTCGTAGCATCTCCTGACCTTGTGTGCCTCTTCTGGGCTCTGCAGAGCTGTGTGGGAATGGCCTCAGTTACCCACTGCTATGCTTTTGTTCTCCCAAGAAATACAAAGGGAGAGGAAGTTCAAAGATTGTCTGCTAGTATCAGGCCGTTAGGAGAGGCACAACAAGAAGCGATGGATTATAATAAAGAAAAAAAAAAGTCATTTCAGGCTGCCTTCACTGACAGAGTCTCAACATCACTTGATGGATTATTTGTCAGGTTCACCACTTGTGATTCATATACCCAGCGTTAGCTGCAATGCTGTGGCAGGAATATGTGTATTTCAGTGCCTAATCAGAAGGGTCTGGTTTGTACACCTTCACACTGAATGCTGTGCAGCAAGCTTTTATAGCAGTTTTATTATCCATGATAACAGGATTCACTACTTGCAGCTCTCTTCTCCAACTTTCCTAATTTAAATGAGAGCAAAATTGTCTTATCTTTATTTCTACCCTTTGAAAGGGAAGAGAAAAATATTTATTCCTAATCCATAGAAAGCAAAGAAAACTATGATCATTTAGACTTCAGCTGCATAATGTTAAACCTGGAAGAGCTTAATTTTTCTTCAAAGATAATACTCTATAAATCCTGTATTTCTGACCCCATATCTCACAATTACTACACAGAAAATTACTGAAACTTTTTCTATCTGTATTCATGTGCTTGTAACTTTTGTACATTAGACTTTTTTTAGGAAAAAAATCCCATGGGATATCCAAGCACTAAGGATACAGTGGATATCACCACAGACTACAGAATTGCAGGAGACCGATCATTCTCATTCTCTGATGTTACATTTCATCCAGGCTCTATCTTCTGCTGTACACCCGCTCAAGCAGAAGGGCTGGGCTGAAAGTGCACTATTTTCTGACAGGTAGCTCTACACAGATTAGGTACCTTGAGTCCAGAATCCATTTCAGGGCCACAACTCTCAGAATAACTGTATCTAACTTCACTACTACATAGAACAAGGTCTGAAACTTCCCTTCCAAGCCACGCATGGAAGTCAGGTATCTGAAATGCTTGCCTGAGGTTCAGTCCCCCCCCCCCTTTTTTTAACACTTCATCACTTTTCAGACTCCTACACAAAATTCCATGCTGGACACTCTAAGTCAAAACTATGGTTTGAAATTTTTTATTTCATTATTCCCCTATGTCATAAGGAATTATTACTCCTGTATCTTTAGGCAGGAGGCTCCACTTAATGCTTCCAAAAGCACTTGGAGATCCTTAGAAGTGAGGCAAAATGTAAGTACAAAGTATTATTACTTGATGAGTTGAGAGACAGAATCTCGTGTTTCAAAAACAGGATGGTTGTATTTGTGTAACATAAAAAGCCAGCTGAAACTGTATTTGAAGGAAGGAAAATTTTCTTTCCCTATTATGTCAAAAAATGGTCCGATTAGAAAAGTACAATTTAAGCACCTACCATACTCAAAAGCTTTTCTGCGATATATTTTATCCACCACTTCCACATACTTACACAAATTGCAATATCTGGTTATTATCAGATAATTTATAAGTTCCTCTTCATGAGTTTTAGCTAGGACAACATTAATTACACAGTACAGACTCCCACGATGAAATGTAAACCTCTGCTAACTGAAGCACAATACTGCAGCTTCTTACTATTAGTTTTATACCCTTTTGGAACTAAAATATTAGCTTTAATCTTTCACAATAAATTTAACTTTGCCTCTCAGCTTCGCCCTTCTTTTGATATAGTTTTGTTTCAAGTCTTGCCTTGTCTCCAAATATTCTACAACTATAGCACATTTCTTCTTTTGCAACTTAATGTTATAATTTGAAAGGAAAATGTAAGAGTAATTACTAATGTAACAAAACATGAACATACTGTAGACAGCTCCATGGAATTTTAATTAGGAAATGTAGGTCTGCAAAATTTCCCCTGTCCTCTTTTCAATGAGTTGACTCCCACTGCACATCTTATGCTCACAAATTTAGTATTTTGACCACTTTCTAACACTTTGTCTTCATATTTCACAAGCACAAACATAAAGCAAATTATGATGCTTCTAAATAAGAGGGTGAAATGCAATCTTCTTAAAGAAATATGTATGTCTAACACAGCTTCTATTTTTATTGATTGCCCTGTGCAAAAGTATGGAGGCATAAATAGTAGGAGAGTTGATTCATTTTAATTTTTTTGCACTTAGACGTGGCCTCAGTCTAAAGAAGGATCTAACCAGACTCTGACAGTTAAAGATTAACAGTCCTGCCAAACCAACAGGCTTGACAAAGGAGCTTAACTTAATCCTTAAGGCAGTATAAGATGTCTTATGTGTATTACTGCATAGGAGCATGACTTTAATAAACACAGTGTAATGTATTTTTGGTAGTTTTACTGATGTAAAATATGGGATATAGAACAAAAAAAATAAATTGACAGCTCTATTTGTGTTCCAAAGAACAAAAGGGACTAGAAAACTTATCTTTTCAAATGTTACCTCTATTTTGAATTCCAATGTCTGGGTTCTGTGCATAAACTGTTACACAAAAAAAGTAATTCCATTTAAAAAAGACAAGCAGATGCAACCTCATCATAAACAATCAAGAGGTGATGGGATGACAATTTCAGCTAAACTGGCTTAAGCATTGCTCTGATATGGCTGGTTTTACCACTCAGCTCAGCCACGAGGTTCTCATCTGCTTCCTGTGAGCACTACAGTCCATTTTAAAAGTCTTCAGGACTTAAATAACTGTCAGTCCTTGAACTTAGTATGACATGACTGAGATCACCTCTTGCACCTTCAAGAGGAATTAATCTTCTTTTTTTATTTGATTTTCTATAGACCGTGAAAATTAACCATCATGCCTGAAAGTTCAAATGTTAGGACACTAATTGTCATGTTAAAATGATTTTTTTCACATTATGCACTACAAATAGGATGTCATCTTCATAACACTGAAAAATATCCGTAGGAAGTGGCATAATTATAAAAAATCATTTCTGAGAAACTTTAATAAAGCCAATGCTTCTTATCATCAATCAATTTATATTATAAGTGTCTGAGGGCACTGATACAAGCATAATGACTCTGTCTCTAAGGCATTCCTAATGCAGCCATTTCACTGAATTCTGTATCAATATGAAACCCCAAAGAAAGTTTTTTCAAGTCCTCTAAATTGCCCCCAATCTAGACTTGATCTGAAGATATGTGTTATTGTAGGTTATGTGTGTATAGGGTATGTTGCTACTGCATCTTGACAGCAGTAAGAGCTGTAATGGACAGGCTGAGATCCTACTGAAGCCCAGGGTGCTGCACATTCTGTGGCTTTCATGAGAGCAGAAGCGTGATCCCTGCCACTTACAGGTGGAGAATAAGTTGTGTGAGGTTTCAGATCAGCACAGCTGGGAACGGAAGGTGATTCTAAAGCCTCATTTCACTTTCCAGGCCAAAACGTCCACAGGGATAATTAAAGATACCCTGAAAGCTCTTCTGTATCGCACAAATTGCTGCAGATCAAAAGAGATCACTGTGCTAGAAAGAATCAGACACATTAATACCAGAGATACCCTCCTGGCCCTGATATCCCCCCTCCACATCTACCAACTGCACAAAGTACCTTCTTTATGCCCTTAAACCATCAGGGATACACTGGCACTACTCCTGAGAAAGAATATTCAGTACATCTATAACCACTGCTGCTTTGCACAGTTACCAAGGCAAAAAACAGATACAGGAAGAGTGAAGAATTTAGCACTAGTTTTGATTCTACTTGTAAAAAATCCAGAGCTTTTGGCTATTCATAAAATTAAAAGATATATCAAAATTAAATAGATGAATAATTATATGTGGAAAGGTTAACATCAAGGCTCAACAGTCATACTATTCAGCTAGTGAATGGTTAGTATGTTAGCAAATACCCTGTTAGCAAAAATTCTTCATTGATGAAATTAAGATACAGTTGCCAAAATTTCCAAATAAATCCACATGGTAAGAATACCAGAAAACACAAAACCACAAACATTACAAATGAAATAACCTATGTATATAGAAACAGCCACCTCTTAGCCTCATTCTCAAACATGATTTTCTATAGCAAAGCAGTTAAATTATTTTCTTTAACAACTATGTTTAAAGTGACAAGCCAGATTTTGTCATGAATGATGACCTAGGTGACTAAAGCAAGCTCTGTGAATTTCATTTAGGGTCTCATTTCAAACTTTGGAAACTCAATCCACAACATCATCTATCATATTAGGCTTCTGTACAAAAGAGAAATGCTAAGAATTAATCTTTTTTATTTAAGTATACTAAACATGTGGCAATCTAATGACCAAAATTTACATAACAAGTACTGAGGTCTGTAAGACTTCTGACTGAATGCTGAGAAGTGTGCAATAGTTCATTGAATCTGTGTTTATATTCTTCAACCTGATCAGGTAGGAAATTCTTTGTGGTGTGCTCTTCTGGAGCAGTGTTAGTAAACTATTAGAATATGGACGATTCTGAACAACTAGCCACCAGCAAACTGTGCCTGTGTGTTGAAACTGTAGGAAGCAGAGAAGGTCTATGGTGTAAAGATACGTAACCACACAAAATATGCTGCTGAGCCCAAGATAATAAACCCTGCCTCTCAGTCAAGCTTATTAGCTCTGGCTTAGTGACATGCTAACTGCAGCTCCTTGGCTGCCAGAGCAGAGCTGCTGCATCTCCAACCAGCGCAAAGGGAGGGCAGAGCACACTCTCCTCCGCTGGCAAAGCCCCATCTAGACATATGCTCAGACATCCTGTCAGCTGGCACTTGGCAAGAGGGGGAAAGCCTTGCTGAAGTGCTGGTTATTGTACACAGTCCCATTCATGGCTGAGGTAGTTCTCATAGATAATGGGACCAATATTCTAACAAACTGTCGCAGTCTTCATAAGGCTCATGAATCACTACTAAAACCAGAGAGAAAACCAGAGCAGGGTTACAAGGAGAATACACAAGCAGATGAACAAAGGGCTGTGGTAGTGTCTTTGTCATAGGTTTTTCATATTTCAGAGAGCTCTCAATAATGCCAATGATGAGCATTTTATGGCATATAAGTATAAAGAAAGAAAATAACTACATATAACAGTAAGTGTTTTGTTAAGTCTTTTTAAAAAGAGTTCACCCACAACCATGCAGGCAGAGGCAGAAGAGCAGAGGAAGGAAGGGCAGCATTAATTCTGCATCATGCTGGCAGTTGTGGTCAAATCACTGGCTATGTTTTGAGGTTTTATATTCCTATATGCTGAGAAGTGTGAAACTAACTCTTTTGCAATAGCATTAGGAATAAAATGGGAAACCTCAAAATATAGTAGCATATTTGTCATTAATCTCCAAATTAGCCAAGTGGTTGAAGGACTGGCAAAGCCAGATTGGAGACAGGAATGGGCAGCATGGGTTGTACAACAGCACACACCCCCTGTAGGCTCATGAGCTCTGTACAAAGCCTAAGGATAAGGCTGGAGAGTGCTGCTTTCATGCATCTGGCCCAAAGCCTGCTCATAAAAACTATGGACAAATCTTGGAAATCATGTTTTCTGAACATATCTTTGCTGAGGTCAGTCAGGTGTCCAATCTCTGCAAATACAAGTTGCATACAGCTTTGTTGGCTATTGAAGAACAGCTAGAATGTCAAATGGAATTTCAGTCCCTGGAACTGCCCTTGATAATTGGCCAGAAGTGTCTGAGGCGTGTCTGTACCACCAGTCCTCAGGCACCTCATGTAGCTCCAGCCTGCCCTGCCCTTGCATGGCACAGAATGCCCAGCACAGAATCAGCTCAGATCCAGAAGAAATGCAGCTGCCAGAGGTCAGGTTTCACAAGCTCAGATACAGCGTGACTCTCCTGCTTTCAAATTTGAGCTAACAAGCCTGGCTCAGACTAGCTAGGTAGACTTGCTGACCCAGCCTTCACCAGCTTCAGCATCTCTGCATCACCCTTTATTAGCCTGTAGCCACGTGCTGCCTTCCTTTCAGGTGCCTCTGTTGGGTGCTTCCTCAAGTGCTTACATTTCATGCAAGCTGCTAGGATGAATTCCATTGAAAAGGAATAAAAATCCTTATGCAAGTTTAGAAGGTAATAAGCCTGAATGTAACTCACCTCATTATCTACAAAACATGGCCTGCTGTCTCAAACTAGGAGAGAAGGCTTTAACCTCATGCAGGCATATTGGTAAGTAACAGATATGGGGGATGGATGTAGTCTCTACTGAGACATTTCTCAGTGAGCCATTTCTTAAGCATAACAATATTCCTTTAACTTTACTGTGCACCAAGCTTGATACAGATGTACATTTGCACAAACTTGCACTGCTGAATTTTATCTTTTCCATAGAGATAACTCTAGACTGATGCTCTTCTGAGTGTTATTACGTCTACTTTTATGACCTGCTATAGCTGAGGGCAAGATACATTCTAATTTAATACTGTCCAACAGTACAACATGTAGAGAATATTTTGTTTCTGCAATATTAACATCATGTCAATACCTGAGGATGCTAATAACATATTAAATCAAAATATAATATTTACTAAAGAAAAATACATTTTCCAAATGTATTGACTGTTTACTGAGAAAGGTTATTTCTTCCTAAGCCATCCAGTCTGTAATGGAAATTTTTCTACAGCTGCAATGAATTCTTAATGTGTTGTATTCAATGACTAAGTACACATTTATATATTCTTGCCCTCTGTTACTCACAACAGTACAGATTATTAAATCTGAATTTAAAAAAAAAAATTATGCTACCTATATACCATATAAACTGTTCCCTATTCTTGGACAATTAACATTTTGCACCAGTTCATTGTCACTATGAAAAAATACTTCAGTAATCTATTAAATATATCGGTTTGCCTCCCCTGGATTTTAAAATAGCCTAATCTTACTCTGTAGTTTTCTTATAAGATTCCAGTTAGGAGGATGGAGCCAGGCCTCTTCTCCAATGACAGGACAAGGGACAGTGGGTGCAAGCTGGAACACAGAAGGTTCCACGTAAATATGAGGAAAGACTACTTCACAGTGAGGGTGACAGAACACTGGAATAGGCTGCCCAGAGAGGTTGTGGAGTCTCCTTCTCTGGGAGAATTTCAATACCTGGATGCCTTCCTGTGAGACCTGGTCTCAGTGTTCCTGCTCCAGCAGGCGGATTGGACTTGGTGATCTCTTGAGGTCCCTTCCAATCCCTGACAATATGTAATTCTGTGATTATTGCCGTTAACATCCACATTGTGCTTCTCCTAAATTGTCTGCTTTTCTGAATACATTCCAATACATATTATTACTGGATTTGCCCAACCTCAGTTCCAATGTGGTGCATTCTTAGCAAGAACATGTACATATTTCTGTGTCCAACTCTGCCTTCTCTATGCCACCACCAAGGGGCACCTCAGAGCTCCACATCTCCATTTTTCATTAGCACTTCTGTCCCAAACAGGCTCTCAAAAGGCAGAAGGCATCAGTTTTGCCTTGTGCCCTCACTCCCTATGTGAGTCTTAGTCATAACTGTGTTTGGGTATTTTCAGAATTACAATGGAGAACAATTTATAGCAGCTTCTGAACTGAAAATATTGGCTTTTGCAGCTGACAGCAAGCATCAGTAATTAACCTGGTCTTAACACTTGAAGCTTTAACTGTTAGAGCAAGAGAGCGATGACTAATGGAGATTACTTAGGAACGAGGTGAGACAGTGAGGTGAAACATCACGAAGCTTCATCTCACCTTCAAAGCAGCTTTTGTGCTGTCACATCTGCTTATATCAGCACCAAACGACTGCTGATTTGATCATAATTGCCCTAATTAGAAGTTCAATTAATACACTGAGTACTTTGTATCAATGCCACCTCAGCATCAAGGATGTGCACAGAGAGCAATACAGGTTAAACTAGTAAGGAAGGTCACCGGGTAAAGGGAACTAGCAGCAGTTTACTGTTCTGAGGATGTCACATACTTAGAGTGACACTCATTATCCACTTCTGCTCAAGGAAAAACAGAAAGGGAGAACCTCAGGAATTCTTTTGAGAGATATCCATCCGTTGTGGAAAAAATTACATTTCCTGTCATTGAAAATCTCATTTAGTTCAGACTTGCTTCCACGAAGGATTAAAATCCTTCAAAAGAACACTGTCTTCACAAGAAAATGAAAATAGCCTAAAATACTCACAGTGAAAGACTGTGCAAAAAGAGCACAATATGGTAACTTAAAATAGTTATCAAACACAATACACTTCAGAAACATAAATGTGGTCATTGAAACTAATGATGAAAATTATAAGAAAAAAAAATTAAGGGGTTTTGCATGAGAGACAGGCAAATCTCACTAGCAGGAAAGGTGTCACCAATTCCCTGCCTGGAAGTATTTTGCATATCCATCAAATAAAGAATTTTGCATGCTTGTTAAGGAAAAAAGGAAGGCAGACAAGGAAAACAGACAGCACCTACTTATTAAAGTACGATTCATAGGATAGTCATGAAACAGGGAAGAGGATATATAGAATCATTCTTCACTTTTCACAATTCAGGGTAAAGGCTATAATTCAGAATCAATCAAAAAAAATTGCAAAATAAATAAAAACATCTTCATGCTTCTGCAATTTTTCTTCTACAGAAAAAGTAAAAAAGAACTTTGTCTTGGTCAGTTGTAAAAACAAGATAACATGTTATGACAAATTTCATGGTATCAGATATTACTGCAAAATGTGACTTTTTTAAATGTGAGAGAATTAAAGCACAATTCTTAATTGACAGTCTTGACACGACCATCTACTTACTATTTATGTTTGCACCAAAATCAATCAAGATTGTGATACAGACTCTGATATAATATTTTTGCTTCTGTTTCTGTGAAAGAATAAAGTTACATCTCAAAATGTTACAAATTATATGAGGCAAGTTCTTCATCTGGTATGAACTTCAGTGCTTTCTCCATTGTCAGTATAATTACGATGATTTACACTCCTTTATCTTCTCGATAACCAGGAAATGGTCAGAACACAACTAGTTTGTGTTTGGGTAGAGTTTTATGCATCATGGTACACAAATTAATATAGTATCACCATGTATTAGATGCATTCCAAATGTATTTCAATTTTCAGGGACAGATGGATATTTAATAGTACCTGTACTCTTTCAGACAATTCTTTCATGCAACAGATCTTGAGCTTAGCCTGGAGTCGCTACCTCTGCTGTTTGAATGTCATCTTTAACAGTATCACAGAATCACAGAATGTCAGGGATTGGAAGGGACCTGGAGAGATCGAGTCCAACTGTAAAATATTGGTTTTGTTATTCTGATAGCTAGCATTTATGTTCTCTCTCAAGTACACTGGAATTCTATAAAAGGCTTGTCTAACTAAGGAATATGGCCTTTTAAATAAAATTAATATATAAAATGTATAAACTGCACATCTAGCTGATGCCTGTATGTAAACAATTAAAAATATTTCAAGATTTCCAGTTATTCTAGTGAAAGATACTCAAGATACTCTAGTGCCAGGTTAGGACTTCTGAGTCTTTTCAGAGGTGCCAACCAACCTTTAAAACAGGGAAGAGCAGCACTATTTCCCATCACTGTTGTCCATTATGTATTGCACAATAACTACTCCCATCTAGCTCACAAAGAAGTTGCTACATTTTTAGACAAGAGTCATCAAAAAGAACGAAATCATTGTTATTATTTGTTAGGCTAACTAAGTCCGCAACTGCAGCAGCTCAGAAGTATGAAAACACAAAGCACAAGACAGACATGATCCAAATGTTGGGTAAATCTGGTAAAACAACTGCCTCTGCTCTGTACATGTGGATATTCAGTTACATTCTCGGGTTGTCATGCTCCTAATTTGTTTTTTAATCCTGTCCACTGTATGAGGGCTTTAATGAACCCACAGCTCAGAGGAAGGGGTAACTACAGGACCTCAAAATACAAAGAAAAAAAAACAAAACAAGAAACCCGAGAAACCAACAAAACACTGAACAAGAGGCTTTTGGACTCACAGCCCAGATCTGACAAAAGAAAGTGTCCCCCAGCAAGGTTATTCTAGAATAAAGTCTCCCCCTTGTGGATCTCTCACATAATAAAAGATCCATCAAATATTTAATTGCATAATAAAGTTTGTGCTCCTTCCTGTGCAGGTAACAATTTCAGAGGAAAATAGGAACGTGTACTGAAATCATGGAACATGGCTCACTTCAACTCAGCAGACTCAATCCCACCCCAGGCAAGGCAAGCTGATTTGTTCCAAGAAACTTTATGATTCTGTGATAAATTAACTTGAAAAACACCAAACCCCTCAAAATAATTTAATTCCTTCCTATCTCCACGTGGGTTAGTTGTGAAGGTTGATTTAGCAATCTCCCACAAACTTTTCAGCCCAAAAACATCAATGGTTTAACTATTTAGGTAAAAATTCAAATGGCAAACTCTTTCTAATGCTCATTGAAATGACATAAAACATGCTGAGATTCCATATTTTAAGTGCAGAAAGTGTACTGTCCTAGAAAAAATAGCTTCATGGCAGAACAGCCCATTGTAACTGAGAGATTAAGGAGCTCTAGCACTATTTGCAGAATGACTCTTCCTCAAACACTTTGTTAACTATACTATTCTCTGATCCACATTAATTTCAAGAGATCACAAAGATATCTTTGCATATGGTAATTTACATTACCATAAATTATGAAATAATTGTAACCACCTAAATTGTCATCTCAACGCTTTCTTAAGGTATTTAAACGTGGTCCTAATAAATCATAAGCTTTATCTGCAAGATTGAATTTGATGTTTTGGGGTTTTATTTTTTGAGGAAGAGAATCCTCAATGCCTTGAAGTATTATTCAATTGCATACGTGACAAATTCATATTTTATTCGCAGTTCCAACTTTTGAGTCAATACTGGGTAAAAACCTTTTTAACTACCCAGAGGCATGTTCTCACATTCATTTCAGAATAGTAATATAATGGTTAAATATTTATTTCTTGCAAGCTCCAGAATAGTGCTAGGTTTCCAACTCCCATTAACAGTCTCTTATTTGTATGCAGTAATTGCTTTAAAAATATTAGCATTGTAATTTCTTGCCAGCACTATGATAAATCAACAGAAATCCTTATTCCTGTGCCTCCCTGAGGAAAAGCATAATTCTGCTTCCCTTGACGCCTGTGACAAAGCCTCTTTAATTTCAGGATTACACTAAAAGAATTCATGAAAGATGTTAGTTTGACAGTCCGGCAATCTTGTCCTTCCTAATTACAGAACAGATACAGTAGCAAAGCAGTGCCAGGCTCTGCCAATGTGCCTCGAAGGAGGAGGAGAGCTACCACTTCTCCACTTGGCTTCAGGCCTTGACCTCTCAACAGCAACTATCAGAAAACCATGTTCTCTGTCCCAAATGTGAAAGGTTTCAGGACATAAACATCTGCCTATTAGAAAAAAGAAAGATACCATCCGTTCCTTTCAAGCATCCATCAGTAATGACTGTCAGCTGTTGTTGGTCTGGGGCATGCAGGGGCAAAATGCCAAGAACCAATCTCTGAACCCACTGCATCTCTGAATTTTCTTCTAATGAGAGTTCAGTGCCACAAAACCTAAGTTTGTGCTGCTAAACTACAAAAGACTGACAAAGCCAAGAAGGTGGGTTCTGATCTGTGCTTCCTGTTCATGGGGAAAAAAGCGCTAAGAAACAAAATGTCACAAATCTGACCAAGTGCCATAAGACTCCTGCAAAAAGATTCTTAATCCCAGTGAAAAGAGTATCACATATTTTGGCTGTACTCTCAGGGACTACCTGCTTACCTTGACAGGTTGGGTGACAAACTACAGTTCTTACTGAATATAAAATAAAAGCTGGAAAATAATTGTTAATTACAATATTTTAAGATGCATTTTAAAATCATTGGTACTCTGCTAAGTTGCTAGATTTTCTAGCAAACATACTCCATAGATGATTACTCAGCACTAATAAATGGGCTGTACTGGCAGTGACAGACATTTGTAACACATGTAACAACATGGAGAATCATTAAATTCCATCCCCAAAGAAAAATGTCTACATTACCATATAACACAGATTCTCTATGTATCTATGCTCATGTTGTAATCATGGATTAATAATAAATTAAGTACTTATTACATAGGTTTTACACATATGTGCACATTTAATCTCATTAAGTCATCAAAATAGCTACAATGCCACAAATATAAAACTAAGTTTTCCTATTAAAGCAAACTATGGGATCCAGAAGCAATGTCTTTCTAAAGTTCAGAACATCTTTCAGCTCTTTGATCAGAATGATCTAGACACTGCTGCTAAGTGTCCTTCATGCACAAACACATCCCAGATGAATTTTGTTTAATGGTCATTCAGCTTCAGGTAATTCAATCTGACAGATAACAACCTGACATATAACCCCAAAATTCTGAATGAGAAATAAGGGAAGCTCTATTGTGAAAAAAAAAATCACAAAAAACCCCCAAAAACAAACCAACAACTATCCACTGCCATTTCACACTGTCACCTCTGTGACATCAAAATAACACAAAGTAATTTCCCCCTTGTCTGTCCAAACCTGTTGTCCTCATACAGGAAGTACTTCTCATTTCCTCACAGACCTCCCTGTCTCCTCAAAAGGAGGACCATGTCCTTCTAACAGATACAGAATTTTATCTTGCTTTCTTCTTGCTGCTCTTCTAAAATTCCTTAAAACTTATGCCTATTCCTTCATTTTCTCTCACTTTGAGCTGAACTTTTATGCCACTTGCCATTCCACTATCCCACCCAAAAGCAATGTTCTCTGAAAAATGTTCACCATTTCTCAGTTTCCCTATTCTCATCAGCACCAACCCTGCATATCTTTCTGTTTCCAAACCATTAATGTCTGTGATCTTCTGCATTGCCCATTTTTTTTATTCTGTAGGAAACCTATGTATTCTGCAATTGTCAATCAATATTAAATATACAGATCTGTTAAAATACAAAACCAAATACACTATAAAGAGACAAATCTGAGTCCTTTCTCCCTCTTTACGTTCTCATAGTAAGACAATGCTCCGCTGCTCTGTATACCATGGTGGAACAGCTTTTCCATGATATCATGTGTGTCAAAATAAGACAAAGCAAGCTTGGAACACAGAGGGACTGTGCAGTCTTCTTTTTGACCCCCATGAGTTATATGGAAAAGTTATTAAAGCTTCAGCAGATTATTACTGTGAAGCATGAGCTCTGTGAAATGAAATTCAGAAATGGGAGTATCTGTGGGGTTTGGGCCATATTTCAATATATTAAAAAGCCAGAGAATCAGCTTTCTTGGAAACATTAAAATTACCCAGAAAAACATAGTGACTTTAAGTACATTCTATTAATAAATGCTGTTTGGAAGTCAAGAGAATTCAATGCAGGGGGTTGCCATACTACTCACATATATGCCCTAAAAACCCACACATATCTTTTCAATTATCACTGCTTCCAAATATCCTATGTATATATGTCTACACTTCATCACTACTGGCATGTTGAAGAAGCAAAAAAGAATTACAAGACAACAATAGCTCACAAAGTAGGCAGCCCCACAGCCAAACTTGCATCTTCTATACAGATATTGCATTTGAGAATTTCCAGGGGAACCACGTAAGAAAGCAAAAAAAGCCTGCAAGGGACCATCATGAGCTACTTTTTCTTTGTTAAGGCCCTACAGATAACTCTTGCATAGAAAGTGAAGCCAGAAGGGACAATAAAAATCTCTATATATCAAAGTCACAAATCTTACCACAGTGGTTCTAAACTGAGCTCAGCAACTTGTCTGACAATGTATCTTTCAGAAGGATGCCAGTCTGGATGTGAAAACACAAGGAAGTTAATATTCCTTACTTCCCTTGCTTATTTTCTCAAATAAAGAAGTGCATGTACTAAACATTATCTAGGGGGTTGGCAGAGAGGGGTCCTTGGAGTTTCCAGGTAATTGCAACAGACAGATCACTGCACAAGAAGCAGAGGTTTCTGCCTTCTGAGAAAATTACTGAAGCTCAAGCATCTCTTCAGCATGGATGTGCCACCCTGCTCACTTTATGTCATTACGTCTGTCCTGTGAGATATCAAAGCTTAGTCTGACTATCTCTGATAAACGGGTATTACAGCCTGACAATCCAGCCTGGTAATTCCCGTGTCAAGGGGGGGGACATAATTTTGTTTACCATTGTTTATCTCCAATTTCTAGAATGGAGACAATGGTTGACAACTTCTTCCCAGGAAGAGGGTGAAAAGGTCACTCGTGCAGGAGATGCACTCCTTTTCTGTTTTCCAAGATGGAATGAACCAAGGATAAACACCTGCCACCTGCCTATTGACTTCCAGCAACTAAACTTCCTTCTTTAACTCTTTATTAATATTGTCACAGACGTTTGTAGTGTACCTCTAGCACCCAATATTAGAAATAAAATACTTCCATCTTCTACTGGGCAAGGGGGGCCAAAACCAGCACTCCGCGAAGGCTTAACGGCAGGTTGGACAGCAGCTGCCCTTAATCCCTACACCCCGGGCCGGACAGTACGGCAGTGAAGCCACCGCGGTACCGCATCCCGCCGGGGGTGACCCGCCGCCGCAGGGTGGACAGGAAGGAGAGGGCTCTGCGGGCAGGCGTCGGGAGCCCCCCGAAGGAGGACGAAAAGGACTACCTCGGGGCAGGAAGACTCACCTTGTGCTCCAGGACACTGATGTCCCCCTCCATGAGCCCGGCTCCGACGGGCTGCGCTGGGCGGTGCTGGCCGCGTCCCGGCGGGCGGCTGGGCACCGCCGCCACCTGCTGCCGCCGCCGCGGCTCCGGGTGGCTCCCACCGCCGATGCCGCCGTACATGAGCAACAAGCTGGTGCACATGGTGGTGAGCGCCAAGCAGACGGCCAGTCCGTGGCGCTGCGGGGGGGCAGAGAGAGAGGCGGCTCAGCGCTGCGGGGCAGCGGGATTCCCCCGCCCCCGCCGCGGGGCCCTGC
>VZTY01026367.1:479306-499494 GCA_013400935.1 Turnix velox
CCGGCGCACCGCAAGTTTCACGTCGCTAGAGACCCACCAAAGTGCGAGGAGAGAATGGGAGAACCCCCTTTCCTCCTCCCAGCCTCCCTCCCATTCCCCCATCTCTGCTCCCTTGCCTCTTCTCTCCTCTCTACCTGCCCGGTTCCCACTCGTCCCTCATCCCCTCGCAGCCGTACCCCTTCGGGCATCTCATTCGTACATTTTAACGAGCGTTGGGCACTCCCCACGGGCAGTTACCTCCGGTCTCATCCTTTAAAGCAGATCTGCTTTCTATACGCTCCTTATAGCGCACACACAATCCCCTCCCCTACCCCACCAAACCACGAGCAACACGAATAAAAGAAAGCAGGCGGAAAGTTCTTCTTCATCGCCGCTGGGCTTTCGTTCGCCTCCCCGCTACACTGAGGAGCCGCAAGGATGCATCCGGCGCAAGGCTGAAGCGTGTGCAGGGTGCCCGGGGCAGCCCAGCTCCGCTCCTCCCCGCCGCCGGAGCCGGGATGAGCAGTGCCAACCATGCACTTACCATCAGGGTCTTCATTTTGTGTGCCTCCCGGCCGCCAGTCCTCCCGCTCTCCGCTAGGCTCGGCATGGCGGGGAAGCTGCAGACATGGCTCGGCCGGGGAAGCGCCGCCGTGGCGGGGATTAGGGGGGAATTACAGCCGGTCGGACCCTCCGAGCCTGCCAGAGCCGGGTCCTCGGCTGCCCCGCCTGCCTCCGCCCCCGCCTCCGCCTCCTCCTGCCGGCGCAGCGGCGGCTCCAGGGCAGGTGCAAGTTAAACTTCTGCCTCCCGCTCGGTCGCGCTGCTCCGGCGGCGGCGGGGGGCGGCGAAGAGCGGAGCGGCGGGCACCGCGTCCCCGGCGGCACCGGGCGGGGACTCCCTCCCTCGGCCCAGGCGTCTGTCCTGTTTCCAGCACCGGGGCACAATCCTCATCTTACAGTGTTTCAGTTTTTCCCCGGCGGAAAATTCGCCCTTCTCCCGGCGCTGATCGGGTCTCCTGGTGCCGGCAGCTTTCGGGTAATACTTTAAATCCACCTCAGTAGAAAGAAAAAATCAACGCCCTTTACTCCTATTGCGGCGCTGACAACATCCCCCCACCTCCTCCCCAAGCTTTGAAAGCCAGTTTCAAAACGTTCTGAAAGAACATTTTCTCATTTCTTTTTATAAGTAAATCTCACAGGTTTGCTCCCCATGCCATCTTTTTGGTTTCTGAAGAGGAACATTTTCCCGTTTTCCTTTCATACGAAGCCTTCTAAAGTGTTGAGGCTTTTTTATGATAGTTTCTTTTTTTGTACGTTAATGGTGAACAATTCAGTTGTGAAAACTTTAACAGACCTCAAATGATAATAGAGTTCTTGCTCTGGGATTTCCGCATTTGCAAATGTGGCCCTTCAAGCCAAGCCATTTTAAGGTTGATTTCTTACAAAGTTATTAAACTGACAGAATAGCATTTAAAAATATGCCAATCTCCTAATCATTATGATATTTCTTTTGAAATTACTCATGGAAATCATAGTTCTAATATATGACTTCACATCTAACCTAGAGCTTCCTAACATTATAGATTACATTAAGGAGAAAACGACCAGCAGGCTAACTCAACCATGGTCACAATAGCAGCTTTCTCAAGGCTGGAACTGTCATTGAAGCTCACTTTTTATCTTTACTAATTTATAGGAGGACTAAGAGTGAAACAAATGCCATCTCTAGCTACCATTGGCACATCATGCAGCATTTAGTGCCTTTTAAGAAAGTAAAAAGAAGCGAGAATGGATAGATAGTACATGGAGAGCACAAGGAGCACCCTTTTCCGTTAGACAAAAGAATGCCATATTTCCAGTATCCTTGCTATTTATTCAGTTTGTGAGTTTGGTTTCAATAGTACCAGTTGTTAGGGCAAACGAAGCAATATAAGAAGAATCTTATCAGGTTCTGGTAATTCTTTATTACTTGGTTGCACTTGACACTCAAATTAGTGAAACAAAGGGCCGACTTGATGAATCATTGAAAGTGAATTATCTGTGGCTCTCCAAGGCTTCCTGGAAGAGACTACAAAAGGCAGCTCATGCATTTTACAGTGCTGGTTTTCAACTAGCAGCAAGCAGGTTGCTGGTGACTGACCTTTCTAAGTCTTTCTAATATATTTTGCCATGCCAAACTGAAGCATCGTTTTTGTGATTTAAGCTCATGGCTGTATGTTAGACATCTGTTACACAGTATGTCTGACCAAATTCATTAAATTTATGGGTTTTGGTAGAATAGGCTGATTTAAAAAACTACTGATAAAGGAGACAAATCAAATTTTCTAATTTAATGCTGAGCTTAACTTGAATAATGTCCAGCTTTCTGCTCGTCAAATATTTAATTAGATTGCCATGATGGTCTTAGGCAGTATTCTTGGCAGTCAAATGCTCATGGAAACAAATACAGTAGTGTAATGTAAATCCTACAGAGGTTTTTATGAGTAAGCATGGGAACTTCAAAAATAATCTGGAAAACAGCCCAGCTATTTAATTTCATTTTTAATTCCCTTGAATTAATAGTTCTAGCTATCTGGAGATTTGTTTTTAAACGCTATTGGAATCTACATGCTTGCAGATACACATCTGTATACCCAATAGTTAGATTTGCAAAGAGGAGAAGAGCGTAGGCTGAACTCATAAGCACTTAAGCATCCTGGAAACGATACAGAGAGCATGTGAAAGTCCATCAGACTTTCTGCTTCAGCCAATTTATTTTCAATATGCAGGTGATACTTAGCTGTCCACATATTTCCATTCCTCCTTAGAGCTAGGGTAAAGACAGCTTAAAGCATAAACAGATGCATTTCCTAGCCCAGAAAAAAAGTGACAGAGCCACAGTTAGGTTTTTCAACGAAGTCTGAGTGATGAGAGCTATTTATCTATGTGGAAGGGCCTGGGTTGTCCCCTCTTCCAGTTTTCCCTTCTCACTTTCAACTTCCTCATAACTACAGGCTGACAAAGCAGTCACATGGAATAAAAATCTGCTTGAGGCAGGTGTAGGAGGACTTAAGATGCAAATGAAAAAAATCCACGTATAGTGAGAAATTCATATGAGAAGTAGTGATGCAGAGAAAGAGACAAACTTCTCAAACCCAACAATGGACTTGAAGAGACAGAGATCTTTAACTGATTCCTAAATAAAACTTCTCAAACAGCAACTTTTTCCAGGCTGTCTGGGTAAATAACTGTCTTCTTATAATGCATTTTAACACACACTGTCTTTCACAGAATTCCTTCTATAGCTATAAAACACCTTCTCAAACTATGTCTGATTTCTCATGCCATAGTTATAATTACTTATATCACACCTTTATGGTGTGATTTAAGTAGTTAAATTCTGTGTGAGTTCTGTATGCTACTCTGCTGGAATACTGAAAGCACTTAAATACATCCCCATCACATTGTGTGTAAGAAGATGTTTTTCAGAAAAATACTGGTGATGGTAGAAGCGCTTAAAATAGATTTGAAGGGGAAGATTAAGTGTATCAGGACAACTTTGATATCCTTATGCTCTGGAAATGAAGAATCCAAGCTACTGAGATTCCATAGGTAGCAAAGCATGTGAAAATATTAGTTTAAAATTAATTTAAAAGTTACTTCTGTTCAAGTTGTGTAATTTTGTTGTCTCCATTATATCCTGTGGAACCTTAGATCTGCCACCTCAAGAGTAAAATCCTGGCCCCACTGAAATCATCTCCTTTGCATCTTTTATCCCTCTTTGCTTGCCAGAACAAGGAGCTCACTAGCAAGTATAGACCTCCCACTTCAAGCTCTGCAGCCTCATGAGGTATGAGCTTAAACCATGATCACTAGCATAGAACAGAATATTGCTTGCCCTGGGCCTCCAGCCAGTGACATTTGGGAGGATGGCTGGGAGTGCCACATTTCAGGGGGGAGTAGTAAGCATTTTTTGACTGACTAGCTAGAAAAATGAGACTAAAGGGGCTAAGGAGCTTGGAATATGATGAAAGTTTGTGTGTATTAATGGACAGAGGGGCCATCAAAGGTGTATAGGAAGTCATCATGCTGAGATCACCTCCACATGTTGTTTTATTATTTATGTATCTATGAAATTTTAACCTCTTTTTTCTGAGAGAAAGGGCTGCATTTTTGCATCGCAAACACAACCAATGGAAAACATTCAGCAGCCAGCAAAGTAATGAGCTTACACTATAGATTTTTCAAACTGCCCAGTGATTCATGAAATGCTTTTCAAAACTGGAAATATGCATTGAGGATTGGTCAAAACAGGTAGAAACAATATGATAGATCAATCAATACATTCTCTCCTTTATAAAATCAGGCTGCCTTTGAACTTCTGACAGAAGCAAACAGTGATAGATGCATAAAAAAAATGAAATGTTGCATGGAAATAGAAGTGCAAATGAAAACAGAAAGGAGGAAACAGCAAGATAAGATCTGCTGAATCTGCTGTTTTTAAATTTCCCATTTCTTAGTTTTCTCCCCAATCTAGAAAGCATAAACAAAGGTACTGGATGTTTCTGAAGCAACCTGTACAGCTCAGCTGAATGGATTCATCTGCTTTAAAACCACATGTGAAAGACCATGCTTTATTCTAATCACTTTTTCTGGGGAGGAAAGATAATCAGGGCACATCCTGAACGATCCAGTGTACTCCCAATTCTGCCTCTAAAGTCGGAAACTTTAAAGGTTAAGAAATTAGCACAGGAGGCGGCAGATTGAGTGTGGAGGGCAACAGCCATGACAAGAAACTGTTCTTCATGGTCTTTTGTTTTACTGTCCACTACCGAAACAAAAGAACATATGGAATAAAGCAACCAAGGATGTAATTACTACAGTTTTATACTTTTGAATATTCTGGGAGTACCTCTGTTGTAATGTAAGAGATCTCAGCAGGTTCCCAAATGGCTCACTGTATGTATGTCTGTTCCCTTGCAGAGAAAATTGTGCCGACAGGAAGTCAAAGTGTTAAATGGAACTGAATTGCTAAACTTCTAAAAAATTACCAAGGACATATCAGACATGAAGTATTAGAATGAAAAAGGAAGCAAAGAAGGATAAGTGCTCATTATAGATTGGTTTGTAGTTCTTTATGCACTATTAGAGAGTCGACAGAAAACTCTCCTGCTATTACTAACACAAACATCACTTATGATGACAGACTGAGCAACAACTATGGCAACAAGGGGATCCATTACCATCAAATTGAAAAGGCAAAGCATCAAGTAAAGTCCTTCAGTGGCCATATGTATATTATTTTGCTAATAACTACTGTTCTTATGTACAAGTTTATCAAAACCATCTTTCCTATTCATGCAGTATATGGCTATATCAGCATATATGCAAATTCAGAGCAATAAATTCGTTAATGTACAGTGTGAGAATAGCTGCCAGTGACTCCTGTTCTAGCTCAGCAATTTCGTGCTTGTGTCCAGCATGCTTTTGAAAATACTCAGTGGCTGCCTTTGTTGGGTGTGAATTTCTTTGCTTTACCCCAAATACCACAGACACGCTTACTAAATGAAGTCTTGGGGATCTTAGTATACTGCTGAGAGGTCCTGAGTACTTTTGTTTCCCTAGAAAGCTGACAGGAAATGAAGGAGGATCTCTGCATTCTAGTGAGCTGCCTGTTAAAGATAGTATTGGTTCTAGCCATCTGCTGATTCAGGTGAGGACAGATTTCTGCTAGAAGACATCATGGGCAGAGGCTACAGTTATTTTAAAGATACAGAGATATTAAGTTTGCTTATTATTGAACATAGAATCTGGACCAATGGCTCCAAAATATTTCCTACATCCAAATCTGGTACGGCAAAACCTAGACATCTCCTCTAGCAAGGACAAATAAACATCATAGAAACTAGCCTGTATCAGTGGGAGAGTTTCTTCACTGTGATAGATACCTAACAGAATGCTTCAAGCCAGGTGCTAAAACAGACAGATTGTCTTCCTTTGCAATGTGCTGTGCCCTTGTTTAAACATTTCTACCATATTATTGATATTTGTCACTCCTAAACAAATACAGAAAACAAGTCCTCTCTGTTTCACAGGATCAATATCTAGGGTATGTACTGGGATCCTCAAATCATGGATTAGAGCAAATCCATGGCTATATACACTCATTTTTCTTTCCTACACTTCAGGGCAGAGGACCAAGTTCAGCTCAGCTGCAGAGCTGGATCCAACATTTCCTGCAGCAGCTGCACCCTCCTTTCTTTGAACTGCTATTAATACTTGTTACAACGTTCCCTAGCCTTTGTCACCACCACCTGCTATTTGACTCAAGTGACAGAACTTTAAAAATCCTGTGCTTTTGTCAATCACAGTAAATATTTTATTCAAGGTGATGATTACATCTGCTCTCTGCCATAAACTACTGAGCCAGGAACATACTGACTTGAGTTTTGTTGCAGTACTTTTATCGCCTTCTGATGATTTCCTTGGTGGGAATTGCTTTTGGCCTCTTGTTTTGTTGCATTTCCACAGCAACCCGAGCATTATAATCAAACATACATATTTTTAATACTGCTTTATTTTTCCTTTTCATTTACAGTTTATTTCAGTTTAGAAGGCATTTTTTTGATGTCTTCTTCCTCTACAATAGTTTTTGTTTTTATGGAAAGTATCTAATTTTGTTGTTTGATAAAAAAAACTTGAATTCTGTAAGGTCTGTTCAGTTTTCTTGAAATCAGTACTCGAAATCTGAAGCTAAGCTCTGTAGGACATGTGCTGTTTCTGTCCAGAGTTCAAATAAATGAGGCCTTAGACCATTTCTGGTTTAGACCATAAATTCAGATGTCAAAGGAACAGGTGGTAATGTGACACAAGCTGTTCTTGCTCATTGTATTGGTTTCCTCTGCTCAGTCTCCCACTGCTTCATCTCTGTCACAATCCTGAATCACACTCCAACAATGGTTACTCCATTTTGGCACGTTCAGTTTCTGTTCATTGATAAATGAGAGCTTCTCTGCTTCTAAGCAATATCAATCTGGAAAATGTGGAGCTTGGAATCCAAGAGCATGTCTATACTGCCACATTAACTCAGGCACAGAACTGCATTAGTGTGACTAAAGTCTTCTGGGATAAAGCTGGCCCACATCACTCAGCTTGGAGTCTGTGCAGAGGAGCTCGGGTCCATCTGCACATCCACTCTGACTCACTAGGAGTCTATGTTGAAGCACTGGGGTTATGGTTCAAGAACTTGCTAATAGTACAGAAAAAAAGCTTACCAGAGAAGTGAAAGCAATGAGTGTAATGCTATAGTATAAAATAATGTAATGTTTGTTTTCTCAGCGTTTGTTCAGTCACGGCTTTTTAAGGTATATTCATATATATGAAGGAGTTGGGGATGATCATCCTGGAGAAGAGAAGGCTCGGGGGGAGCTCATAGTAACTTATCAATCCCAGAAGGGGGCCTGCAGAAAGGCAGGGGTAGGACTTTTTAATAAGATATGTGATGGGAGGACTAGAAATAATGAGAAAAAAATGGAAGGGGGCAGATTCAGGCTAGATATAAGAAAGAAATTCTTTACAGTGAGGGTGGTGAAACACTGGAGCAGGTTGCCCAGAGAGCTTGTGGGCGCTCCCTCTCTGGAGGTTTTTAAGGCCAGGCTGGACAAGGCACTGAGCAGCCTGATCTAGTGGAAGGTGTCCCTGCTTATGGCAGGGTGGTTGGAACTTGAAGATGTTTAAGTTCCCTTCCAACTGAACTATTCCACGATTCCATATAATTTGATGTTCTGCTGGTTACTAAGCATGCTGGACTTTATTGCTAAGTGAGGAGAGAAGGAATTACTGGCCCATCTTGTTTGTGTACCTGGCTCTATCACTTTAATCAAAGAAAACACTGACTTTGTCGAAAGAGGCTTGTGATTTTCAATGTCCAACTGTAAGTTTCGTGGGCTTCAAAATACCAGGGTACTAAATACCTGTAAGGTAACAGTTGGAGCTAAATGAGCAGTATTCCTTACCTTCGCTACACAATGGCCTTCTGTAAATAAGGATGAAGCCACATGGATTTTATGAGGATTATCTAGTGTGCAGACAATGCTTGCAGATGAATAGTGCTTATGATCTTTTTTTTTTTTTAGTTTCCTATAGAAACTGACAATTGAAATCTTCCTGACTTCTCAAAACCTAGGGTTCTTATTTCTCAGCATCACTTCAGGATTACTGCAATTGCAACATCTCCCATCTCACCTTATCATTAAAAATATTTCAAGCCCTTTCCGTTTTTTCTTAAACAGTCCTTTGTTCACCTTTTGAGTACATGGGTTGGGTCTTCCAGTGCTACTCTTTCCTACTACCTACTCCACCATGTTCTTATCCAGTCCATACAGAGCTCCATGATGTAACTGGCTAATGATGGGCCTGCTCAGCAAGTCTCCTCAACAGAGTGCTGGGTGAAGACTAGCACAGTGAATTATCCATAGCTATATTTGTACAACCTATCTTTTTGATTAACTAGAAATGTAGCACTGCAAGTTTTAGTTTTACAGTCTGGCTATTGTTAAGTAACATGAAAAAGAAAGAGTACTCTGTTTGCAGCTTTACATATTTGAAGGTGAGAGAGGAAGGGGAAGGGAACAGAGTGGGGCAGAAACAGTACATGCGGCAAATGTGAATACAGGGCAGGATGGGAAGCACTTTGAGTGGTATGTCAGGGATAAACAAGGATCATCATAGACAATAGAGAAGTCAATAGAGATACTAAGGAAATTAGAAAGTCTGATCTGCACAGTTTCACTCACAGAAACAGAAAAAGCTTTGGTGCCTAAAGGCTGCCCTGAGCTGCTGACATTTCAAGACAGCTAATTAGGATTTAGCAAAGGAAGTAGAAGATGGCACACAGAAACATGGCACACAATGACTCCTCCCTGAGCATACCAAATACAAGGGAAATATAATTTCTAAATCTTAATAAAGAAATAGTGTAAAGGGAAATAATATCTCTGCCTCACCCTTCTTGAAATCAAGATCCATTAAGAGGGAGACTGTGTAATTAAATCTGGGTGATTAAAGTATAGTCTTAAATATTTCTATATAAGAACGTTACTTCTCAGCATGCTGTGCTGTCATGAAAATACAGCTCTGGATCTAAGCTGGATCTTCGTCTTATCTTTCACATCACCCAAAGCTGCTTAGTCTTTGTGTACACATGGGCTGACCTTTCACTTTTCTAGTCTATTGCTATTGAATTGTTCATAAATCTTCTAATCATTAGACAAGGTTAGCCCTCGCATTTCAAAAAGGGAACATCTTTTTTTGCAAGCTGATGGTGACTGTTTTGTGTGCCTTCCTAACAGGAGATTATGCAAACCAGGTGCTGACCAGCAGGTAGTTTGCAGACTGCAGGGTGCTGATTGTGGCAACATTAAAACAGACCGAAACATATAGGAGGAATATGGGTTACATACATCCATTTTATTCCTAGATGCAGATATTAACAAATTGGCTAAAGTTATTGGCCAATTGACTCAAAGTATAAGCAGTAAAATAATTCATCCTGAACAATTTGTGATTTTATTTTATGTTTAGTACAGTAGGTTCACCAGCACGAATTTGCTGTGCTTATTTAATATCCTCTTTAAGATGAAAAATGATGCCAGTCCTGTGGTAATAGCATCTTTTGACGCTGAGAAAGCATTTCACAGGATTGAATGGCAGTTTCTCTTTACTATGATGGAAACTTTTAAATTTGCTCTAAATGTATTGCATCACTTACACTGTTCTGAGCAAGAATGCATACTAATGTCACAGTACTATCTCAGTTTTGACTTTTGAGGGAGACTAAGTCAAGGGTGCTCACTTTCACTGCTATTTTTGCTAATGGAAGCAATCCAGTCTTTAAAAGACTAGGAGATTGGGTGGAGCCTCTGAAATAGAATGCATTACAGCTGAAAGTGTGTATTTGCAGAACTGCCCTTAAAATAGTGTCCCATTTTTTTCTGCATTAGTAACCCTTTCGTGACTCTCAAACAGATCTGCAGGGAGCTATGGTTCCTGAACAACTTCCAGATATAGAGTGGATAAGGATTCAGCCAATGATTTTTGAGTTGAAGTGATGATAGTTGTGGAGCTGCTGAGTTCCTCACTCCTCATTAAACCAAAAACTCACAAGTTTGAGGACATTCACAGTGGAACATTGGGCAAGTGGGGCTTTGAATGAAAAAATGCCTTCCTCCAGGCTAGAATTTTCACATTATTTTCTGAAGAAAGAATTCTTTAGAAACATCATGGACTGTTCTACTATGCTGTGATCACAAGCATTGTGTAAGGAAGAAGTTTCTCCTCCTCATAAAGTAAAGCATATCATGCTGAAGAAAAATGGAAAATCCTTATTAATTATAAAGAGACTATACAATTACTTTATTGCTTTTCCTCAGTGTCCTGAAAGAGAAAAACAGAAGTATGTCAGCAGTTTTAAAGTAATGGAATGGTTTAAATTGGAATGGATCTTAAAGATCATCTAGTTCCAACCTTCCTACCCTGGGCAGGGATACCTACACTAGACCAGTATTCTCAAAGCTCTATCCAGCCTAGCTTTGAACACTTCCTGGAATGGACCATCCATAATTTCCCTAGTCAACCTGTTCCAGTGTTTTTCAACTCACGTAGGAAAAAATTTCTTCCTAATATCTACTCTAAACCTACCCAGTTTTAGTTTAAAACCTTCACACCTTATCCTATTGCTTCACTCACGGATAAAAAGTCCTTCAAGCTTGTCAACTGCCCCACACAGTTTGGTGCTGTCAGCCAACTTCCTGAGAGTTCACACAATACCAACATTCATGTTGCCAACAAAGTAATTCAATAGTACCAGTCCCAGCACTGACCCCTGAAGAACACCACTAAATAATTTGTATTTATAAACTTGTAATAGGTTTACATACACGGTGACATAAATGAAATTCACATCAATTAGAACATTTAGGATTAAAGTCCTCTACTTACAGGAACTGAGATCTCACTAAGTGCTTAGGAGTTAGATATAGAATCAGTAAATAAAGTTTAACAAAGGTGAATTAAAAGGTAAAATTAACTCACTCTGATGAGTAAACCTAATTCCCTTATGGAATGCTAGTTTCCCTACTATAATTAATTCTAAACATTACACCAGTATGTCTATTTTTGATAATTATAAAAATGCATTCATCCATGTCCTTGCTAATTATTAATATTTATCATAAGGAATATCCCATAGACATTAAAAGTCAAGGGAGACAATTTTCAGCAAATTCTAACACCACTTTACTGCAACAATAACGGAGTTTTAAATACCCACATGTCCAAACAAGAGAGATGTAGAGGAATAAGTCCCCAAGCTTCCTTCTACCTCACAAATAACTCAGGCAAGACTTCCACTGAATCTCAAATCAAAGATTTCTGGACTACAAGTGTGTGATACTGCCAAGTATCCTGTGTGCTGACTTCATTCGCGTTCAGCTCCTGGGAGCCAAGAGTATCAAGCGCTCTAAAGGGATGAGTCCATAATGATGTTATAAAAGGATTATGAAAGGCCCTGCAGTTCTCTTCCATTTCAGGGATAGCTTTAGTGATAAGGAAACAGCATCACGACACTTTTGAGTTACTTCTCTGACATTTCAGCAACACTGATAATCAGTAGTTCTCTTCGTGGATATCTTTAAGCCTCTCAGCACATTTGGACCTAAAGCTTCACACTTGTAGGAACTCAAACTCATCATCAGAAGCTATAAGAAGCTACTCTTAAGTCAGCGAGAGTCAGTGCAGATTTTGCTTTCATAGAAGCTGCTGGATCAGACACAAGTGATCTAGCTATATGTTGGCTTACTGGTTATGATAAGCCTGAAAAACAGAAACTGCATTTTGCAGTTTCAAAACTTTGAGTTTCATCTAGTTTTCTTTAATATGAAAACAAAAAAACCCAAAAAACAACAACAAAAAACCCAACAAACCCCTCCCCTCCCCCAAACCAAACCACATATGTCAGTAATTTCTGAAATTAGAAAGCAAACACTACTCACATATTTCAAAATATACCTCAATCCAGAGGCAAGGAACAGAGTAATTTTGTGGAATAGCTGATTGTAATGTACACACTAATGTGTGTGTAATATACATATATGCATATAAACATTAGAATTTCTTTGGTTGATAGACGAGCTTTTAAACTAAGATAATTTGTTCAAGTGAGGAAGCAGAAACTTACCTACAGTGCCAACAAGGATTACAATAGCAAAGATCAATAAAAAACATTGTCTGTCCTCAATATTATAGGCAAACATCAGTTTACATCTTCTGAATTAGTGGACATCAAGTGTCATTTCCACAGATTAGTAAAAGGAAGCTTAACATAGGTTGGAATCTTAAGAAATTTTTGTAATCTTTTTATGGCTAGTTGCAGCACCAAACTGAAGGTGCTGGATTTTCAGAAAATACCCTGAGATTTTCTTTTTTTGTTTCGCTGAAGCAGAGCAGCTCACCTCTGTTTGTGATGGGGACTGTGAAAACACAAAAGAACAGATGAGAGAGAGAGCTAGATAAGAAAAGACAGAACTGTATTCCTTGTCCTATCTCTACTCAGTAAGCAAATGAGGTAGGAGGCACAGCAATGTCAGTACAGGTGGATGTGCATTACCCAGCACAGAGTGATGATGCAGGAACCTGGGCTCCAACTTACTGCTGTTTCATGTACCAATGGAAAGGCTTAAAGAAGCAAGTTAATCTAACTCCCTACATTTACATATAAGCAGAGAAACTATTAGATTTTTTTTTTACTAACTCAAAATGCAAGAGGTAGACAGGACAACCGTCATGGTATAAGACAAATAGAACAGATGACACCATTTCAAAGATGAATAGTTCTTGCCTCTGAAACTGAAGAATTGTAACTGGTTTGTGCTTGCACTTTGATTTGACAGTCATATCTTTATTCACCTTGCTGACCACTGAGAGAGGAGTGAAAAGACCTAGAGTATGTGATTGCAGGGTAGTATTTTTCATGTCAGCACTCTTCATTATTGAGTTGGCTGTTTATGCTGCTGATGTGTGTAATGTTGTGAAGCAGATGAGCTGGTAACATATGAAGGGTATTCTATAACCTTTGCTGTACTTTCAATTACCTTACAGTAACTTAGAATTCAGAAAGGCTGCTCTGAGCAAAATCAAAATACAATAAGATAAACTCCATTAGGAACTGAAGCACTAGGGCTCATGTTGAAGGAGGGCAAAATGGTCTAATTAATAGTTATTGCATCAAGCCCACGCTGCAGTTGCGGTAATGACACTGATGATATTGATGGCATTGAAAATGGAGTTCAGTCCAGAATGGAAATGAGCAGAGTGTTCATCTTCAACTGCGTGTTGCTGTAGGCAGCAGAAGGCCTCAGAGATTCTTTGTTTTGACATTCTGCTGTTCAGCAGTTTTCTTTCATAGTGTGGCTCTGAACAAATAATAATAATATATTTACCCAAGCTAGAGCACATTCACTGGAGCCCCATGGCTGACACTTGGTCATACCAAAGAATAGGCATTTATTGTCTCTTATTCCTGCTGTTTGGTTTTTCAATAATGGCTACATGTAGGTGGATAGTTATCTAGGAGTCTCCCAACTTCTTTATAATTTTTATTAAGCATTTATCTCTCTTGGATTTGTTGCTGTTGGCAGCAGGGAATGCCAATTCCTGCATCCGGAGATAAGGTTTCATTCTCATCAGTATTTGGTTTTCATTCAGGCTCCTGTTGATATGTTTTCTTTCTTACACTTTATTGATGTATCTGTTTGGCTTGTGTAATTGTTCAGAAGTAAACACATCACAAAACCTCCCAGTAATGAAGCTGAGTCCAGAGGTGGATGGGGTCTTCATCAGATGTCATGGACAGTAAAGCTCCTGCCCGTTCTGAAACTAATGCAAGCATTTATTAATACAAATGTCAAATTCCATAACTGGAAAAAAAACTCCACTGAATAGGATCAAAAGCTATCACAGGAATCCAGAGTTTCAAATACATCACAGTCAGTTACACCTAAAAAGCAGGTCTCCAATTCTAAATGGATTCTACCACACAACTAAGCTCAAGGAACTCCCATGAGAAGAGGCAGAGTTACATATACTGAATAAAATCTTTTTCTGGTATAATTTATTTTGATGGGAAAATTATTCCCAGCTTCAAGAGAGAAAGATTTATATCCTTGCCCCTGTCCAGATCTCACTCATCTGCCATGTGCACTTCAAGGTTTGCAGGTGCAGCTCCAAGAGGGACAGAGGTGCAGTCAATCATCCTAGTAGTTCCTGTTCATCCATTTGCAATAAAAAACTATCTGTGCAGAAGGAAAAATGCAAATATAAGAAGTATTATAGAGGTAGGAGTATATTCCCAGCCTATACCATTAATTTGTAGGTTTAGTATTGGAATGGACGAAACTAGCAATTGTTCCTACGTTGTGGATTTGTATGATCCCTTAAACTTGCTCTTGATAAACTCCACAAATTTTCAGACCAGAGCTGCTGATAACACAGTTTACTTCTCTATTTCATCAGATACTCATGCCACACAGACTGAAAATTCACCTTTCCCAGGACATTTGGTAATGGCTTTTGTCATGAAGATTTTTAATGCATTTGAAAGGCTTGTCCATTCATAGGTACAGATCAAAAGCAGGTATGATTGTTGCAGAGAACATAACACAGCTGTAGGAAGAGAAATGCTGAGGACTTACCTTTCCAAATAGCCACGATTTCCCTGATTGTTTTGGCATCTAACCTCCAGTCCCAAATTAGTGAGTATAGGACAACCTCTATTCTAGATTCTCAACAGATGTCAATCCACATAAGGCCATCAACTCCACAACAGCAACCCAATCAAACCTTCAAAGAAGTGTCTGCTCTTTGCTTTCTCCAGAATAGAGGTTTTCTTTTCCATTAGCATTTCTGTCAGTACCTCATCTTGCACTTCTGTGTTAGTATGTGGTCATTTATTCATGCTATGGATTTGGATTGACTGGCGGGTGCTCAGTCTGAGTTCTGTAATTTCTCTTGAGCAAAGTTATCAACTTTGTTATTCCACTGGATTTGTGTAATGTTTTGCTTGGTAAAAAATATACAGAACAATAATACCTTACACTGGCTAAGACAAAGTTTAAGAAAGCCCAAAAAGTATTTCATAGATAAAGTTGGACCTTGAAAGGTCTAAATTCTCCCTCACTATCTGCATGGAAGAGATGATGAAGTCTGGCCTCCTGCCCTGACATGCTATGACTGAATTAACCTTCTAATTCTCCAAAGCTTCCACTTAAGTGGGACTTCACAGAAGGGAAATATTGGTGCCTTTTTAACAGAAAGCTTCATTACTCTAATTTTGTCAGTTAGTTACTAACTAGCTTACCTTATCTCTTCCTTTCAAGTTTACATATGCTGTAATTTTTCACCATTTCTTAGGGTTTTTTTTAAAAACAGAAAGTACATATTGTATAGTGGGTATCCAATGCACCTAAGGCAATTGTGCTGTACCCACTCATGCTTCACTGTTTTTTTACCTTTCTGTGACCTACAGAAAGTTTATTTGCAAAATAAGCTTCATGGGTGAATTACTGCATCCAACCATGTTTTTCCACTCTCTTCTACTACCACACATAGGGTGGCAATTCTGTCCAGCTAAGGAAAATGCAGCAAAGCCAAGGCTGCAAAGGAATTTGGCATTGCTGGAGAAAGTGAAGATGTGTCAAGCACTATCTGTGTTACCTACATATTAAGAGCATCCTTCAGTGTCAAATACTGACTATAAGACAGCAAGGAAAAATGTGAGTGCACAAGTTATTCTAAAGCCGAATGCTTGCTAAAACTGCACCAGCTTTAATAAGAAACTGCAGCTCCAGGCAACACACACATCTTTTTATACTGTCAAGCATAAAGGCACAGGAATGTATAGTACATGATTAGCAAGTGGAACCACCACATCTGCCAAGAAATTTGTGTACTTTGCCAAATAAATGCCAGTTGGGTTAAGCAGTACAGACACCGACTCTGGCCTTGGCACCTCTGAGCAGTAAACCTTTGCACTGCTAATGAATGGTAAGGCACCATAGCATTTTCGTTTACCAACATATGGCCAGGAACAGCAATATATCCATCTGAAGTCCAGCTTCACTTTACTTCCCAATTCTTGCGTATTTCCCTCAGTTTAGAAAAAGTTTTATGTTCTCCTCCCTATCAAGCTAGTAGTGTGCTCCTCTGCGACCAGTCATGAGCGATATTCTGTGCACTGGAGTGCACAACCTGTTTTAATGAGCTTTGGCAGAACATCAGATTCATTCCCCACCCCCTGCCTAATTACAGCCTGCCTTTTGTGTCATCCTGGTTCAGGATCTATCAGCAGATCTATTAGAAGCACCTATTTCTAGAGATTTATAAATAAGCAATAATAATGAGGTTAAAAATTCCTCAAGTGGCATGCAGTTGCAATAGCTTTGAATTGTTTTACACTGTTTACCCAGTGAATTTTAGATGTTTTGGGGGTCTTAGAGCCCTGCATGAAGAGCAAAGTTTCTTGCAATTATCATATGCTGTAAATTAATTAATTTTGGTACCTGAAGGTGTTTCATAAACTCTTGTAAAACAATTCAGTGACAAAATGATCTGCAAAATTTCACCCATGGTTTAAAGCTCTAAACCTGCAAGGACAAATAAACTGCAGGAAGATGTGTATTGGACATGTTTGAATCTAACGTGCTGATGTGCTTATAGTGTAATCTTATTAAAGTCTTCAGCAGACCTAGATCTGCAATAATGGGCTGAAGCTACTTTCAGCTACTAGATGTTGATAAAAGTAATTTTCTAATGCTTTGATTTAAAGTAGTTTAGTTTTACTCTTTTGCCAACCTTAGGTTTTCCAGGACTGGCAGAATGATACGATATATATAACATATACACACACACAGACAGAGAGAGAGAGGTTTGCATGTGATGGTAGAATGGTTCTACAAATGTGGTAGAAAGTGCATAAAAAGCTGTTATTAAATATTCTAAATAAGAAGTAGAAAAGCTCCATTTACCTGCATCCACCCATGACTGCATCAGTATCTGATGACATACTTTTGCATCTTATTGCTTCAGCTTTCTTACAACTTTTCCTTGAACTTTGCCCTCCAAACCCCTCAGATGTGAACTTTACAGTCCCAACAAATTCCACATTTTATAAGGTGGTACTGCCATGTCCTGTTATCTGCAGAATTGGTTGACTTTTGCTACAGGAACTGCAGGTGGTAAAAAGATAGTGAAGTTGAGGACAATATTAATAATCTATTGGTTTTGTCAGCCTTAATTTTTCAGTTTCATTACACTTGCCAGTAGACACCACTTGCTGCTTCTTGGGAGGACAGATTAGGACCTCATCCAATTAAAATTTTTTGTTGTATTTAAAAGTTATTTAATTCCTTCTTCAAGTACTTGATCTCTCAAGAATATGAAGTAACATAAGATGAATTGGATAAAATTGATTTGTGAATAACAATTAGGGTTCTTATAGACCTGAGATTTGCTTTAAGCCTTTATGACTTTAAAAGTGACATTTACCTGACACTCAGTTTTCCTATTTACTTGACACTCAGCAACAAGAGCAGCTTCAGGGGTAAGGTATGTGGATAGACAAATTTAGCAGCTAAGACACACTCCATTTCTCTTCTGCCACATAAGAATTCAAGGAAAATCTGTAATAATAATGGAGAAACCCAGTCATTGCTATAGGAATAATACACACCCAGAAACAATAAACATTTGAAGCTGGCTGGACTCTTCTGGATGACTAATGCAAATTAATGGCCAGACTTGGTTCTTTGATTTCTGTTCTTTTGAGTAACTGTGAAAAATGCAAGTAAGAGTTCACACTTTTCCTGTGCAGTAGCTGGCTGTGCACTATTTCTTCAACTTCAATGCTGTTACCTACATCAACAAAACCTTCTATGTATACAGGCAACACGTTTTAGGCTTGGTTATAGTTCTTAAATATATAGAAGGTTACATAGGGCCTGGATATAGCTCCTTTACAGTTGCAAGTTGGCAAAAAATAATTAAAAATCCTATTCTTATGGCATTTAACTCTGAATCTGAAAATTATACAAAAGAACTTCACAAGTCATAAAATTAAAGATTCTGGTCAAAGAATCCAAGTTACATTACTACAACTTTTTTACATTATGANATCCTATTCTTATGGCATTTAACTCTGAATCTGAAAATTATACAAAAGAACTTCACAAGTCATAAAATTAAAGATTCTGGTCAAAGAATCCAAGTTACATTACTACAACTTTTTACATTATGAACTGATTTTATGTCATAGAGATGCTCTCTGGTAGCGCCCATCAGTCCTTTGCTAAATTACAGAGTGGTAGATTTTTAAGTTCCTTGTGACACAAACATGGAAGAAGCTCACATACTCCTGAAAGTCATCAGAATACAATATAATCCTACTGATAAAGGAAGGAAAATACCAAGCAGATGGTACAGCTTCCCAAATGTCTGATTGAAGAATGGAGGGCAGCAAGATCCTCCTAAAAATGTAGAGAGCTATATATAAATGAGTAGAGTTAAATAAAGATTAAAAGAGCCAAATGTGCACTGAGGTAATTTTAGTTAAAGACAAAAGTGAATAAAATAATATTTGAAGACTTCAAGAATAAAAAAACACAGTAATGAGAAATTAGAACAGGTAATAAATGATCAGGAGGATTATCTGAACTAATGATTCAAAAATTACTCAGATGCCTGCTCTGTGGCTTTGGGTTTCTTTGTTGTTTTGGTTTTACTTTTTGTAAAAAAAGGAAAATTAAGAAAAGATGCTATGGACAGTTAAGTAGCAAAGAAAATTGTAATCTCTGTATGGCTGGGTCAGGATCCCAAAAATTTTATGACCTTTTCCTAAGGCAGAATCACCTGGAGGAGCGACTCTGGAGTTCTCCCCAAATTTCTACCTTCATTTTTCAGTGTGCTGAAAGTAGAAACTTTCAATGAACTGTTGCTATCAAGGTATTTGACTTCTTGTATTTCTACAACACACTATTGCTAACATTTGCAAGAGGGACTCTGATCCTAGCTGGGGCATAATACAAGAAGTTTGTATCAAAGGGGACCCCTCTAACCGCATTGTTTTAATTCTGTGAGGTGGAAAGAGCACTGTGATAGAGAAAGAAGGCAGCATGGAGCTTGACAAGGCCTCAAGAGGAGTTGAATGTGAAGAATCAGGAATAATTAGCCTACTTTCCTTTTCCCAAAAGCCTCTGGAAAAATCTTGCAAAGCTCCTACACATAACCTGCTCCCAGACTTTTGTCCTATAAATTCAAATGTTTGAAATACATAGTGCTGCTCTAGTGTTAAGCAAACAGACCCATTTCTTCCTTTTTATTCTAAGTAAACAAAGGGAAATAAAAAACCTGTATCATCATCTTCTTCATTACAACTTTTCTTACAGGTGATAATTACATTCAGCTGCCACCTTTAGCTATCATTTCTTTCAACCATTCTTTTCTAAACCTTGTTTTATTCCAGCTGGCATTATCTCAGCTTTCGCCAAACTGTCCTACAGAGATTAAAGTGTGATGTTGCCAATAGAGTACAGTGGTCTTGGAGAGCCTCAGCGGAACTGAAAATCATGGCATTATAAGAGCACACTCCTGTTCCACACTTCAGAAAGGCATTTGCATTTTTCATCCAGCGTCACATTTGTGTAGTGACTCTGGTCCAGTTTATGGCCAGATATTTTCTGCTGTTATTTTTCACAGCTAATCAGTGTGTTGTAGTTTCATTCTAGAGATCTGTCTGTATCAGATGTTATCTAATACCAGAATGTTTTTTCCAGTTTGTCACCATTCTCAGTTCTAATCTTCCCCCTACAGACCCTCCCAACTTCTTGTTCTCATCTACTTTTATTTTTTACCCTCTGTTTCATAATATCATTCAATAGTGAAATGCTTATACAACCAGACATAGCGAAGATCCTTGTGAGATTCAGCTTTTTATGTCTTCAGAGTCTGATGTGCCAACAGACTAAGCAAAACGTCTCTCAAAAATCTTATTAAAAATGTATTGAAATTATCTTGGATATGATCACTGTCTTAGCAACAGGATGCAGGCAAAACCAGAAGGTTAGCATGCTTTATCTACAATAGGAACAATTTAAAGGGAGTTTATATATATATATATATGTAA
>VZTY01026371.1:0-70336 GCA_013400935.1 Turnix velox
CCAGCGAGCCGCCACAGCTCGGCAGCCCGCGCCGCCCGCCGGCCCCTGCTCACCTGCACGTCCCAGCGGCGGCCCCGGGGCCCCGCTTTCCGCCCGCTCCGCTCCCGTACCGTCTCCGGCCGCCACCATGGACCCCGCGGTGCGTCGGCAGCCGCCGCAGGAAACGCCCGCCCCCTTCCGCTTCCGCTCCTGCCGTTCCGAGGGCCGTACGGCATGGCAGCCGGCTTCCAGACGTTACGCAGGGCCCGGGCCGCTGCAGCCGCCTAGAGTCCCCGCGGAGCCGCGAGCCGGAGTCCTGAGCTCCGCCACGAGGAAGTGAAAGAACCGAGCGCGGCGGTTACGACGGCGACGGTTCGTACGGCCGCCGTTGCCCAGGAGGGCAGCGCGAGGGAGACTGACACACGAGTGCGCGTGCGCGGCCGCCCTCTTTAGAACGGGCAGAGAGGGCTGAGAGTGCGCGTGCGCTCTGCCTTTACAGCCTCGGGCTCCTTGGTGCGCATGCGCAAACGGCTGCGCGGGAACTGCTGCCATTCACCGTCTTCCCTGCAGCGCCTGCTGCCGCCCGGCGGACACGCAGCGATACTGCAGCTGCGCAGGCGGCCGGGACTCAGCCTTCCCGGGAAGCGCGGTAGCGGGGCAGTCCTGGCCTTTCTCCGTCGCGCAATCTGTAATAAAAGAACTCAGTAAGCCGGCTGAGCGTGAAGCGGCCCTGGACACGCGAGAAGTCGCTCTCGCTGGCGACGTGTACCGAGCTCAGCCCCAGGCGCGCTACTTCCCTGGTAAGGACTGAGAACCGAATGCAAAGGGATGCCAAAGGTTCCCCAGAACGATGGGCGTGGTGCCGACGGGCGGTGGCGGCGGAGGAATATTATATGTGGATGACGCGCCGCAAGCACCGATCGCAAATGATTTAAAGATGCACGTAGTCTTTTGTAGAGAGTAAGCAGGTATTCTTTATTTACGGCGCCGGGTACACGGGGGATCGCTCCACCTAACGTGCACACCCAGGTTCCAGAACCATCAGTATTTAACACCAGATTCATTCATATTCATGACACTCTTATCTATGCTAATACAGGGTCTCGCTTCGTATGTTAATTTGGTCCTGCCCTCTTGCGCAGTCTCACTTAGTCCCGAAGAAATGGGTCGGTGGTCGTTTGGGGGTCGCACCGCCACCTTGTGTTGAAGCACATAGTCTTCCTCAGACAAACAACTTTTCACCTTTGGGGATGTTTCTGCTGATACCTCAAGTTTCTGTGGTTCTTGGTAAGGAGGCCTCGTTATCTCGTTTATACAATTGCAACATCTGGTTATCTTGTTTTTTGTGCTCTGCCTTATCCTGTTAAAAGCTGATAGACGCCACCAGGGACCTAGACAGAACCCGTCTCTATATGTATCCTTATGTACTTGAGCACCCAATATCATGTTTATATTCCCGGTATCACAAGGACACATGGACAGCAGGGCAACTCCCACCTCCTTCAAGACATGAGGCAGGAGCAGTTGGAACAATGCACGCATCTCAACACCTGTATTTACGCCTTAGGTTCCTTAAGCAAAAGGGAATTGCACTTAGGTGCTCCAGCCTTTATTTGCATTTCACTACAGCTTCATCTTCTATTAAACAAAGATTATTTACACAGAGAAGAGCCACCTTCTCCCTCTCCCTGGCACCACAAAGCAAAGTTGGAGAAGTAAATACCAACGCATTTATTTTTTGTAATAAAGGAAGACAATGGGATGAAGCCATACCTTGCCCTTTGTGAGACTGCACAGAGGCTTACAAAGTTATTTCTCATAATTCTGCAGAACCCCCCCTGGTGCAGCTTGCACCTGTTGCCTCTTGTCCTGGCAGGATGGGGCTTGACAAAGGCCTCTTCATTGTGGTTCTGGCAGGACTGCATCATAGCTCCTTGGTGCCACCCTGAATGCCACTGCCACCCCTAGTGACTGGGAGACATCACCGGGTGCCAAAATGTTCTGGCTCTCCTCACCACTGCCCATGTGCCCCCCCACCAAAACAGGGCTTGCCAGAATGGGTGCCTAAGGCACCAGCAGCATTCTAGAAGATGCTGAGGCAGTGGCTGTGAGAAGCAGAGAGAAAAGTGCACTTTTGCAGCATGGCCCTGCACTGGTGCAGCCCCGACACCTGCAGAGCAGCGAATTGCACCTCTGGCACTTGAGGCGGCCGGACCCCAGCCCTGCCCAGAGCAGCACTGCACCATGGGGCACCAAGGGAAGTGTTTTTGCACAGCTTTGGACAGGAAAGGCCCGTATCAAAGTAGCACTGCTTTTGGAGGACAAGTCATGGAAGCTCCAGTTTTATACAAAACCAAATAAAAATAAGCTTCTGGTACAAAGAAGTTATTACAATTAATGTAATAGAGACAGTTGCGTTATTTATCCACAATAGGCAACAATATTAAGAATTTGGATACAAAAGGTTTCTCGGTCAAAAGCTTACTATGCATTTGGAACATCTATCCCTTTACCATGAGGCTAATCAAATACAACTGAAGTGTAACACTTTCCAGCTTTCAAGAGCTGCCATGATGGTAAAACTGAAGAAAAAGAGCAGACTACCAAGTTTGTTCTCCAAAACAGGTATTTGAATAAAACAAAGACTAACAAGACAAAAAAAAAAGAACAAAAAAAAAAACAACTGTTCCAGCATCAAGCATATTTGCTATTGGGACCATCAGGATAAAAAAAACGAAGCAGCTACACAGATACTTAAACCTTTCCATCTGTCACCTATATGATTTGAAGAAGTTTGTCTCTGTGAAAAAGGGAATGTTTTGCAGATACTACTGAAGGAAATTAAAAGAGTCAGGGATCCCATACCTTGCAGATGGGATCATTTTGTATTTACTCTGCTGTGCACAGACCGAGAGAAATGTTCCTGAAGATGAGAACAAAAATCTCCCACCAAAGAGAGTGCCCTGAAACCTGAACATCATCAGGAAGTATTTATATCCCTGCATTTTGCAGCCCGGCTTTGATGTTCTTAGTTGGTATTTCTCTGAGGAAGAGGGAGGCTCTCATGAAGATACTTCATGCTGCCATGCTCTGAGAAGTCAGAAACAATGTGATTGTCTCCCCTCAGCAACCACTTTGTAGTTAAGAGCCCTTCAATTCCCACTGGTCCACGTGCATGGATACGAGAAGTGCTAATTCCCACTTCAGCACCTGCAGGACACACACAAGGCAGAGGCAGTTAATCCTCAGAATGTCTTCACTTCATACCGTGCAGTTTTGCACCTTTATCTAAAAACTGCTTCCTGTCTTTAGGCAACCTGTCTTTAGGCAACCTGTCTTTCTCCAAATGCTAGAAGCTATGTTTGCCTGTTCTGATTTAAAAGTTAAGAGAAACTTAACTTCTACATTATAAGCTGCAATGTTTATACTTCTGTCTGCTAGAGAGTTACTTTTAGAAAGAGAAATGCAAGATGGATAGGTATCTCTAACATGGAATGCACAACAGTTGCAACTGCCCATTAAAGCTGCTGATACCCATTTGAGTTCCTGCCTTTCATTCCTCACAGTGGCAGGGCTGGCAGGCTGGACAGGACTGTCTGCACTGCACAAACAAAGCAGGGCATTCTTCATGGCATCAGTGAAAAGATGAGCAATAAAAACAGTTTCACACCCTGTGTGGCATTGCTCTATTGTTACATGCAATGCAACTTATTCTGGTAGAATAGAGCTTCAAAGGATCCAAAACATTTTTGCTCCTTACTGCATTATACCACTAGGCACAATCTGTACAGCAGTATTAGCTTATTCTGGCAGGAAATAGTAATCAAACTATTCCACATGCCACTCCGTGCAGATGAAAAGGCTAAGCTGCAACTTTTTCTTACCACACCTTTCTTGAAAACCTTATGTTAGACAGTACGATCAGAGACTAATCCTATCTTCCAGGATTTGGATCACCATGCTTTTCTCACAAGAGAAAATGGCATTCCTGCAGCATTTTCTCTCTTACCAAGTCCAAATCGATATCCATCAGAGAATCGAGTACTGGCATTCCAGAAAACACAAGCACTGTCCACATGCTGGAGGAAGAACTCTGCTGTTTTCTCTGGAAAAGAGGAAGAGAGAAAATAAAATCCAGTAAATGGATCATGCACTCCAATAAATATAACATCATGGAGAGAGCAGAGATAACAATACCCCTTTCATACACAACCTTATCAGATGGTGTTTTACAGCCTCCACAAAGGCTGCTCACTTATACCTTCCCAGTTTGCTTAGGAAGTAGACACAGCTGCAGACTTTACAAGCAGCTTACAAAGATAAGAAAAAGGTACAGACATATAATTCTAAATTTATCCAGTCTAGAACCTGCAAGTGGGTATAGTTCTGTGACTACTTCCATATGGGGAGAAACAACAAGTTCCCCAAATATTACTTTGTGGTCAGACTAAGACCATTAAACCAGAGTCAGTTAGCATCAATGAGGGAATCGTTCTGGACAATGAAAAATTCTAAACTATGTTGCTGTTGCAGCAACTGTGTCAGAAATACAATGCAGAAATATCACCAGGAATTGGCTAGCTGATCCAGTTTAATGCAGAACATGAGAGACCTGAGCGAGCTCAAACAGGGTTATGTGAGTTTGGGGAGGACCCTGTTCTCCACAAGGCTGTGAGCTGGACTCTATTTCTAGCACAACTCCCTAGTGCACCAGGGGCTGTGGCAGTGGGTTACGGTACCAAACACATGCCTTTTTGTGACATTTATGTTTGAAAGGTGATAGAGAAACCTGCTGGACTCATACAGCAGTCAGCCCATGGTGACCTCACTGTACCTCAGGCTGTGTGTGATGACCAAGCCATGCCTGGGCTGAACCTGCAGGCAGGCAGTGTTCAAACTGCCGGGCTGGGAGCTGCACAGACCCACACAAAGGGGCACGAGCTCACAACAAAGAGGCAAGTGACCACCCACAGAGGTAAATGCAGGTTTCATACCAGGGATGCAGTGTGAAGTAATGGATTGGAAGAAGAAGGGGGAAAATACAGGTGGTCCTTGTTTACAAGATATAACAATGACACAGGAAGACAAAGCAGTTAAGCTACAATCTTTCCCCACAATCCCCATTTCCCCCAATGAGGTACTACAGAAGCTCACCTTCAGCACTCAGAGGCCTAAGGACATCTCCAAGATGCAGGAGATGTTCCTGCAAACCCCTCTGATTTGCTTGGCAACAGCATGTGCTGATTTAATATTGGCATATCCTAGAATGAGGGCTACACAAAAAGTACCACTGGCCATAGGCCTCCACTTGGCCATTCCTGCTCCAGACCTAAGAGAAGAATGACTGACGTGATACACCGATGCCAAGATTTATCAGTCAAACCAAACCAGTAGCTTAAGGGAGCAAACTGATCACCAACCATTCTCTGTGATGATAACATCTGTGTGAGAACTTCCATATTTGTGGATGTGTTCAACAGCCTCTTGGACACTGTCCATCACCTCAATGCAGCACTCCAGGTCCCCGTATTCTGTACGAAGAGATTTCACCTCTGAAGGGCTAAATGTCAAATAAGATGCAAACTTTGGGCCAGCGTGTATCTTCACCTGCAACACCAGAAACATTTTGAGCTGCTGGCCACACCGATGCCTTCCAGGCAAAAGTGCAGCTTCTTGTACTCTGTCGGATGCTGTTCATTTTCCTCACAGCAGTCACTATCGTGCTATGTTTTGGATTTGTGATTCACCAAGAGCTGAAAACACACCAAACTGATCAAAGGGATACTCAGTGCCACATAAAGTTGTGTGCAATCCCCCCTTCAGGGGAAGGATTTTTTGAAGGGAGCTATTGCACAGGGAGCAGCTAGGCATTGGTCTCCTTGGGGCAGATGAAGACTAATTAGCTTTGCCTCACTTGTCTGGGCTTCTGGAGGATTGGTATTGATTTGTTTGGGTTTTTTGTGTGTTTTCCCCTCTTTTTCTCTTTTGCCTCTTTCCTTCCCTTACAAACTATCTTTATTTCATCCTACAAAATTCCTTGCTTTTGCTCCTCTTAGTCTTCCCCCAGGTCCCAATTTGGGCAGGGGAGAGTGAAAAAGCCTGGGATTATATGGAGAAGCAAAGGAAGTTCTCCTTAAGTTCATTTACCTGTACAAAGAGACATCTGGATAACTTGTGTTATGCCATCATAAAACTAAACAGAGCTACACCTGCCAGATCAAATGTTTCTGAAGTGTTAGGAAAAACAGCCAACCATGAAACAAAAGTATGAGTGACTAACCTGTTCCACTCTCAACATGTCTATGATCTGATCGAACAACGGTGTTCTCAGCAAGTCTCGATGAATTAAGAGAGTTTCCAGAGCATTACAGGCAGCAGGATATTCACACTTTGAGTCTCTGACTGGGGTTTAAGAGTAGATAATTGGTTATGTAAACATTTATGACAAAGTTTTTTAACAGCACATGAATTATCAGTTATGACAACCACATCACATATTCCAAACATCCATTTCAGTTACACCCATGAGATTCAATGTCACCCTCTCCCAGCTTACTTATTCGTGTGACCTTCTCCACACTGGCATCTGTGTCCACATAGACATGACAGATCCCCTCGCTGTGTCCCATCACTGGGATTCCCTTAGCAGCTTTCTGGATATTCCTGACTAACTGCGACGAACCCCGTGGAATGATTAGATCTATCAGCTTATCCAAACGGCAGAGATCTTCTACTTCTTCTCTCGTGTTCACCTGTGGGAGTTGCCATATGAAAAGTCTATGGTTTAAACTGTCAGGTTCTGTCCATAGTTTTTCTACACACCATAGCAAAGAACTGTCAAGCTCATTCCAGGCACTTACTAGTTGCACTGCATCTTTCACTCCATGAATGGAGAGTGCTTCTTGTGTCAGATGATGAAGTATTTGATTGCTATGTGCTGCCTCTTTTCCTCCTTTAAGCAGTAAGCCATTTCCACTAGCTATGGCCAAAGCAGACACCTGTCAGAAAAGAAATTGCTTGAGGGAAAAAAAACGGGAGAGAGGGAGGGAGGGGGGGGAAGGAAGGAAGCAAGCAATCTGGCTCTTCTGTTGGAATAACACCCATAAAATAGATTACAAACAATTGAACAGAATATATTACAAACCTGTTGATTTACTCATTGTTAATCTATGGTGATCATTTCATGGCACCAAAAATCACTACAAGTAACAGCACATCTAACTTTATAAACGAGATGTTAGTGTTTCAGGAACAAACTTGATGTTTCAGGGTGCTAGTGCCAGGGGAGACTGGAGTGGACACATCAGAGAAAACCTTGGGTATAGGCTCTGGTATGAGTTGGATTGCTGTGTGAGCAGTAACCCCAGGGAGAATGTTTTTATAATCTCAAGAACTCTTGTCCCTAACCACTCTGTCAGAAAGCAGCTAACAACTGCTATATAGAACAGTAAACACTTGCTCTAAGTGTGTAGGGAAAAAAACTGCTTGACAATATGTCCAACATCACCCATCTCGCTTTGTTTTCATATTTATAACTGGAAGGAACAGAGTGATATTGATGTCTTTCTGTTCAAGGGGCCGGATTTCATGTGTTTAGCTCCAGCAACACAACTAAAGCGTATTTCAAAGAAGCCACGTTTAAGAATGAACAAAATAAGCATTTAGCATTATTTTTTTGTATTACTATCTTCTAAGAAAGTTTGTGCGTGTAGTAATTATCCTCTGTCCACATGACCACCCAACTGGCACATTAGTTTACCAATCACATGTTCTTGAGATTTGGCTGCCAGAATTAACCAGGCTCATGCCCAACATGCAGCTAGTATAGTGGCACGCTTTAGATAACAATTCATACAGAAAAATGTTAAGCTTGTCAGATTCTTCTCCTCAGATCACCTCCTTTCCCTTTCTAATATCAAATGGATAGCAACAACATTTGATGTTATATCTCATCCTGCTGTCAGCAATTTGAAAAGAATATTAAAAAAATAAGAAAAATACACTAAAGTGCAACAGGTAAAGATGTCTGCCTTCAATAGGTACCGCATGCCTTGAACCTGCAAAACTAGACACTATAAAGCAGCTATGTCACCTGCTTTCCTTACGTACCTGTGGAAGACAGTCAGGACGGGACTCAAAGATGACAAGAAGGACACCGATGGGCACTGTCACCTGCTCCAAATCCAGGTCTTTTGCTATTCGTGTTCGCCGAATGACACGGCCGACGCTGTCCTGTGAGGAGACTGCAATCTGCCGCAGACCAATGGCCAAACTGTTCAGCTTTGATGTAGACAGACTCAGACGTTTCAACAAAGGCAGTGCCAATCTCCCTAAAAGACAGGAAAAACTGAGAGTTTGTCTAAGCTCCAGCAAAAGCAACTGAACTGGTGAACCTAAAGAAAATTCCGCTGTTTCCCAGGCCCTAGCAAGAAATGTACCCGATATGAAAAATGCCCAGCATTAAGTTCAATAATCACAATAAACCACTCAAATGATTTTTCACAATACCACATTTTTGTTTACTATCATTTAAGCGAACTGTTAACATTACTACCTAAGGTTTGTCCTGTTTCACGTACTGCTACCTGTCTTTTATTCTTGCAGTATTTCTAGAAGCACAGACATATACTTAGCATTTCGTTTTCATAAAGACTGGGTTAGAACTGACTGAATTTTCTGTTCTCATGGATTGTTTTCATAAATTTGCTGTCCCTGCTCATGCATGTCCTGAGCCAAACTTAGGTTCATCAATCTAATATAGAAGAATGGATTTAATCCAAGCCACCTAAAGAGAACTTTCTTCAGTCAGAAGGGGCACATCAATTTAAGCACAGAAATTGGACTTCCTCTCGAGAGGCACACGTTCTTAACCAGCTTAGAAAAATCTTACTTTACAAATGAGAATAACAAAGATGATGTGTGTTATATTCAAATTCTAAACCTCTTTTGGAACAATGGAACACTAATGATTGTTTTATAATACACTGCTTGGTGTTTTGTAAGGACTTGGTATCTTCTCTGACTAGGGAAGGCAGCTGGTTTATGTAATTGAGGAAGGATTGCCACAGAAAGATTTGAAGTACTACCTTTAGTTTCTGCCTCTTCTAGGTCCTTTTTGTTTGCCAAGAGAATTTCTTCTCTCTGATCAGTTAGTAAATCGGCAAGACGATAAATAATCTCTGCTCTCTGAAAGAGAAAACAGTTTCTGAACTGACTTATCACACAAATTTGACATCCGATTCATTTCAGCCCACTTAAGTTGACCACATTCTGTCACTGCCTTGACTCCTCAAATGCTTGGGGCCAGCTGACTTTTCCAGCCTGCATCACATTGATAAATGAGGCTGAGCACTATTTCTGCTTTTACCATCTTGCTTTCCATAACCAGTCCTCTTTACCAAACTAAGTTCTTCCTTTAAGACCACTTTGTTTTCTTCACAACAGATGCCATGTTTTACCTAACCAGCTGCAGAACAGTCATCGATTGCCTGCAGCTCCTCTTTTGCTCACATTACACACAAAAGTGCATGGAGCAGCTTTTTCCAGGCAAGTCTCTGTCAGCCCTAATCACAATTAATTTCTGTGTGCTATTGACACTGGTAAGATCTTTATAAATTCCACGTGATAACTTCATAGCCCCAAGGTATAGTATCATTCTGCATTTCTCATCTCTTTAAGCATGCTACAATCCAATGGATGGATCTGCCACACAAATAATAGATTCTGGTCCTGAGAGCCCATTTTTATTATAAATTCATGCTGTAAAACTTGCCACACATTCACAAGCTCAGCAAGTGAGGCCACATTGTTCTGTCACCTGCTCAGGCTGCAGAGCTGCCAGGTTCCTGCCACCGGCTCGTGCCATTTCACCCTGCTGCTCTACTGTAGGACCTGAAAAAAAAAAACCAAAGAACATGTCAGGCAGATAAAAGTAGCAGCACACACACAGAAGTAAATTTATAGCCCTTCTGTCTCATTTCTCAAAGCAGGAAATTAGGTACAGAGTTTTAAGCAGATATATTAAAAAAATATGTTGTATAGCAGAACAGGAAAATCTGCACCCAACACAAAAATACTGCTACGGTCTTCAAATGCAAGTGTCATCACAGAGATGCTGAAAGGTCACCATATCAGTGGCAAATGTGCACCATGTATCAAAAAGACCTGACAAAGGGCAAAAGAACACCAAGAGAGCCAAGTCTCAGAGCACGGCAACTCAATTTCCTCCAGAGATAGCTTACATAGAGGTAAGTCAGTGCTCAGAGTTTAGTCTTATTGTACAGCTCTAGTCAAATTTTAATTCTAACCTTTCTGAAAAATCTATACGGATCTCAATGCAGACATTATGTCTGAACTCACCTGCGGGTTTTACCTCTGAGAAAAAAGTTCCAACTTTTTTCCCTTCCACAATATCTGTGATGACGTGACCTGAGATCTTCGGGTGGGTTCCATTTGCAATCACTACGGAGGTGCCTCCTTGGAGGGCCCACAGAGCTGCTTTCACCTGCAGCAAAGGATAAAGACAGTTTCAGAAAAATCACTTATGTGAATCAGTGCTCTCAAATGGAATTCTTGCTCAGCTATGAGGTTATTCGAGATGCCATTGGGTCAGGTTTTGACTGCCAAACACAGACATCACACAAGCTCTCTTGCCAGTCTGCTCCAGTGCTTCAGCAACCTCATTATAAAATTGTTAAGCTTCTATTTAATTTAATGCATTAATTTAATGCCTATCGCCTCATTTGCAGCCTGGAAACCACTCAGAAGAGGCTGGCTCCCTACACCCTCCACTCAAGTATTTATACACAAGTCTTCTCCAGAGTAGACAGTCCTGGCTGTCAGTCTCTAGTGCGACAAACATTATGATTCTTTAATCATATTCATGGCTCTCCATCAGATTAATTGTAGTACACCATGTCCTTCTTCTACTGCAGTGCCCAAGACCACCTCTCTACCTTTCCCATATCTCCTTTTCCTCCCAATAACAAAACAAATGTTCAGTATTTCTACCTTGGCTTCCATGCCTCCCATTCCCACCCGAGACTTGGTTCCAAAGGTTATAGACTGCTGGTCTCCTGGGTAGAATATGTCAATGAGCTTTGCATCATCAGATCCTGGAGGGCTGTCAAAGAGTCCTGAGAGAAAAAAATAAAAAAAAAATCTGTCCGTGTTACTTACCCTTATCTCCAAAGTCCCCCGTGAAAAAAGAACAAGAAAACACAAGCCAAGCCAACAAAATCCACAAGGCTGAAAAACTCTATTCTGCTTTAGAGAACTGAAAATTTTGGGTAAAACCTTCTGTTTGTGGGACTGAAAGCATGAAACACTTAACAAGCAGACATGAGAAATACTGCTTTATTGAAAGCACAGTAAGAGACTGTAAACTCGTATGTTAAGTATCAACTTGCAAGCTGGAAGGTAGTAACATTTGGTTGAGGTTATGGAGACAGCTTTTAGCTTTTGTGTATTCAAAATCAGGGCTCACAGATGAGAGCCCTGATGCAACTGAACAGGAAAAGGATGGTCCTCACCAAAATCTCAGATAATATTCTTAAATGCCAGGTTGTACAGTAATAAACTGGGCAAATCAGAAACATGTAAAAAATAATTATTTAAAAAGGGGTAATTATTAAATTCCATTAAAAAGGAATGAGGCACTACAGAGATGTCTTACTAATTTTTCTTTTCAAAACCTGGTAATTTTATGTAACTACATCTGCAGCTGAATGACATTTCAGTTTACCTAACATGTTAAACCTCAACTCCACCTTCACACTTAGCAAAATTCTATGGGAACTACTGGCATTACAAACAGAAGAGCACAACTGCAGAACATCCATGTCCCTCCTTGATAGCTTGGGGAGAAAAGGACATGCATCTTTCCATAAACACAATGTCACATAGAATGAGTACATTCGGAGGATGGGGTGTCAGGTGTTAATTTTTTTTACGAGTTGTTTTGACTACTGCTTTTAGAAGTTGCATTTACAGAATCACCACCTAGAACTGACCATGAAATCCAGCTGAATTTGCTAAAAGAAACTCTGCTTATAGAAAGGCACCTCCTTCCTCCTCGGGGCCTACAGTGTCTGCCAAAGTCCAGGATCCACTGAAAGAAACTGGAGAAGATGAAAAGACTACGTGAGTAGGGTGTGAGTAGGGTGACGTGGACAGCACTGATCCAGAACTGCACCGGCAGCCCTCCTCCACAGAAAAGGAATTCCAGCATCCATAGGTGAAAGCAACACAGCTCAAAAGACTAGAGCAGTGTAAGTCAAATGTGTGCGAGGCTGAAAAAGGTAAAAAGTTACAGGTATATAGAAAGCAATGACCCGGGCTTTGAATTCACTGAAAGATAGATAGGCTGTCAAAAGAAACAACTACTGCACAGCAGTATTTGGCTTATACTCCTGATTCTAAACACACAGCCTTTACCCTGTACACCACAGTGTGTCATCAGTCCCCATTTATTATGTAAAGTCTCCTTCTAGATCTTCTAGTTACATGTAGATAAATTTCCACACCACAATCAGTACAATCAGGAGTTCCCCCTGGAGGGGCCATTGTTAAGGCTTATGATGTCCCTCCCACCTATCTTTTGTTTGTCTCACTGTTCCAGGACAAAGCCCTTGTTTTCCTCCCAAATGGTGCTCTGCGGGACATCTGCAACCATTTTGCTGGCAGAGTCTGTTCGCCTTACAGTTAGCCCCACAATCAGTAAAACCAAACTGCAGTAAGGCCCGGTGGGCTTTACTATCCGATGTATGTCAACAAATCAAGAAAGTAAAGGCAAACCTTCTACATCTGAGAGAACAATCAAGAGATCAGTTTTCATTTCCACGGCCAGTCGTGCTGCCAGACTGTCGTTATCCTTCACACTGATCACCTGCAATGAACACGTGTATCAGCTGCACTGCAGGTGGAACTAGCAAATACTTGTTTGCAATATCCAAAATTATGCTAACTCAGCAGTATCAAATACTTCTGAACTATTTAGTTCACACGCATTGGAAAGCTAGGTGGTGATACTTGTGAGAAAATACATGGTTTTGGAATGCAGTAAAGCAGTATCAAAATGATAAGCAAGAGGAGGTGCTGGACTAGATGGCCAACACAAGTCCCTTGCAACTTCAACTACTCAGTGAAAATCAAATTGGGCACACTTGCTTCTAGCTGAGCAGACATAACCTGCCCTGCTTCCACCACAATGTACAATATCATGCCAAAAAACAGACAGGTCAGCAAAATCTTCCAGTACCCTCTGTCCACATTATCAGTTTTGAATGTTTGTTTCCCTGCTGCAGCCTTTAGAAACCCCCATTTATTAATGAAGTACAGGCTAGTGCCGTACTATTTATAAGCAGAATCCACCCCCTTGCAATACTTTACCCACATTTACCCCCTGCAGATCACTGTTTGGCTCTGGAGGTGGAACAACAGCATCGTTAGTGTTTATTATAGGGACAATATTCATTCTTAAAAGCTCATGTAATGTTCCATTTAAGTTCCGACGCTTCTGTTCATCATGAAAATCCAGGTTGGTGACTAAAATCTAAAAGGAGGGGGGAAAAATGCAAAAAAGAATGCATGTAATAAAGATTACTGAGCACACTACCTTCTCTGTTTTTCCTCACGCTGTACTTTTTCTACTATTGCAAGCAGAAGGGATAATTTCTCTCAAGATTTCTATCCATCTCTAGAACTCACTTGCTTTCTTCATCTTACAAGTTTCCTGTACACCAACATCACCCCTTTGTCTTAGTATTTCAAGACAGAAGAACCCTCAGTCTCTGCTCTGAAAAGACAATTTTTTTCATTTACAGTCTGTAAATTCAACTACCAAGAAAACAATGCCACCACACAGATGTTATAATAGCACTTAGAGTCAAAGTGTACATCGACTTTTGTGGCAGACAATTCATTCTTTTAGATAAGAGGAATGATAGCTGTCTGCAGACTTGAACAAAATAACAATCTAGCACAACCTATAGTGATTATTATCTATATTTCATCTAAACTGTATTACCTCTCATCTGTGTTTTTGTGGTTGTTCCTAAGTCCTGACTGTATCAGCTCACACACTTAACAGCACAAAAAGCAAGAACAATTCCATCACCAGCTGAAGCAGACAGTCTAGGAAAGAAGGCAATCCTTACCTGAGCTGCACAGATGCTGTACTGTGTAAACATGGCCTCATACAGAGCCATGAGTCCACTCTGGCCAGCTGCTGCACAGGCTCGGGCCTCCAAGACTGGAATAGCCTATGAAGATGAAGAACAGCTGTCAGGCAGTAACTTGAGCTGGTACCAGCCAACACTCAAGTAAAAGCAGAAATGCCAGACAGACACTCACCATATCTTTCAGTTGATTCTGGCCTGAATGAAGCGCCTGCCTCACGCTCTGAGAGAGCAAGATCTCGTGGCGCAGCCGCTGCTTTCCAAAAGCTACAGCACCACTGGTGACAATCATCATCTCTCGACCTTGATTTTGCAGCATTGACACCTGTGAGTACAGAATGTACTAAGTCCTGCAGTATGGCCACTGCCAGCATTAGACAACCTTACACACACCAGTTCTTGCTGACAAAAGGGCTTCTCTTTATTCACAGATGTGAAAAGTGAGGCAGGAACCCTCTATAATACTCCTGTGCACCCTTCAAAGCTATGCAAAGGACTGCATGCAATCTACAGCTTCTGATGAATTTCCTTTTCACAATACCAGTTTTTATAAGAGTTAACTTTCTTCACAGGACTGGAACGGTGATGCTAACTAAAGTTCTGATACTTTGCCTATTGCTAAATAATGCTTGCATGACATCAATGCCTGCCTTTTCCCATACTGAGAAGTACTTGCACTGCATCCAGGCTTTCTTTTTACCTGTCTGTCACAGCAGGTAGACGAGGCAAGAAGTTTGTAGACAACACCTGTGAGACAGCTGACATGAGCTGGCCAAAGGGACATTTTGTACCATCTAACTCCATACTCAGTCATAACACTGGAGCAACAGAATAGGAAAGGGCAAAGAGTAGTCTTACAAAGTGGCTATCACTTGGGGAGCAGCTGAGCATGGGTATGCTTCTGCAAAGGAGTGAGTCATTGCCTTGGAATCACTTGCTTCTCTTCCCATTTTGTTGGCTTAATAAACTGTCTTTATTTCCATCTGTGAGTTCTTTAATTTTGCTCTTCCCATTTTCTCCTGAATTCAACTGGTGGTGGGGCAGAGAGAACAAGCATCCATGTGAGTGCTTTGCTGCTGGTTGGGCTCAACCCTATCACACCTCCAAATTTACTGAGTTACTTGGTTTATGCTACCACAGCACAGGGGGATGGAAAAGGGAGACATCATGACATTGCTTTGCAGGCCCATCACTCTCTGCCATCCCGCAGACACCAAGTATCTGAAGTTATAACGAATACTGCACTTGAGTCAGAGAATTACCTGCTCTACAATGGATGCCAGCCTACCAAGGGCCAAGCCACACTCATCCCCTCGAGTGACCACAGCACTCCCCAGCTTCACCACGATGCGCTTGGCGTGCTTCAGCTCACTGCGGTGTGCAAACGACTTCCCGTGAGCTCGGCTGAGGGGCACGGTGATAAACGGAATGTTGCTCCAACAACGAACACATTCCTTCCTTACTCTTTGGTTACGGTGAGGGAGATCTGTGGGTAAGGAGAGGAACAAACCATTATAAACGTGCCTTACGTGTTCCATTCAAACTTCAGGCATTTATAGTCATCTTACACCTCCTCCCTTTCTAAAGCCAAGGCTCACAATACAGTGTTCTTGGTGACTGCAAATGAGAAGTGAGCTTTCAACACCAAAATAAAGTGAAAACTGGTAACAACCAAGCAGGACTAACCACCCCTGAGGTCTATAAAACAGTTTCTCATGTGTTACACAGTTCCAACTATAGGAATCTGACCAAAATGAAAGACATTGTAAAAGGTAATACCCACAACAGAAGTAAAAGTACTACTAGTTTTAAAAACAATCTCTTTTGCCTTGCCTAATACAACTAGAGTTCTTCTGTCTGTAGGCAGTGCAAACCAAGCCAACTTTCAGTCTCAAAAACACCAGTATGGGAAAAAAATGGGAATACTTCTGTTGCAATTACAGAATTTATGGCTTCCAGCATTACATTCCGGAACAGAAAGTGCAACTCAGTCAAATGATGGCACACACTCATAGAAAAATTATGGAGAATATTTTACTGGATGATAATGAAAAGCATTTAAAGAACAATGGAGTCATCAAGCACAGTCAGCGTGGGTTGAAAGTCCTATTTAACTGATTTTATACACTTCTACAATATGGTTCCCTGCCTAATGGATCAAGGAAAGGTGTGGATGTAGATTTTCTTACAGTCTGTGGTGCCTGTGCCACCTACTTGCTTGCCTCTGCCCTGGTTTTGCTGCAGCGATTCCCCAGTCTGTGAGTCATCCACATTCAATCTTGTTACTTGCCCTTCATCCATGGTTTTGTGGTTAATGAGGTGATTTTCCTTTCAACACAGGCAAGAGTATAAGCCTGTCCAGACACATGCTGACCAGCTCACCAAGGTTATTAGAAAGAAGTATATGTGTACGTACAGAAACAGGAAATGGCTGTCACAGCACGAGGTGACAACACACAGCACCATCCAGGGGAGCGTACAAGAGGGCTCAGAGCAGCTCGATGCAACATTTTGAGATGTCTTCTGCAAATCAGGATACCTGTGAGGTAAAAACAAAGAAGGCAGGAAAAATTATTAAATATCAATGAGTTGCCACTTACATTTCTCTCCTCAGCCATGCCCGTCTTAACTCCTCTTTGTCCTGTACAGTCTTAATGCAGTTTCCTTGCATTACACACAGCCCACTCTCTCTATTTTTGAGAATTCTCAGGCTGTGTCTTCAAATAACTGAAGGCCCCTGCTCCTCACCTGTTGGCAGAAGTTAACTAGATAACCATTAAAAATCACAAACAAAACCTGGTTCCCCAAGTAGGGAAAAGACTACTTGTGAGTGTACTGACAACTGAAAAATCCCCAAATTTGTCCATGGATAAGCCTGGAAAAAAGAAAAAAAAAAAAACAACAAAACAAAACCCAGCTTAAAAAAAAAGTAGAGAGATTGTAGCATCCAGACTTCACTGCATAGACCACACACTAAAGCAACTACTACACTTCTCATGGATTTCAATCCTATTTAGTATAGAAGATATGCTAATTCCCTTTTCCCTGAGCATGACCATATGACAAGATATTAACCACGTATATGAGTAATTTCCCTTCACTGAACTTGTGAACACCCAGGATACTTGCAATTCAAAATCCACCCCTTCAAGTACACAGCAAAAATAGGGATACACGGTTACCAATTTCCTATGATAACTTGAGTTGAAGTAATGCATCTATTATCAAAATGGAAACAAAGGAGATTAACAAGGATGCTCCAAGTTCAGCACCTCCTGATAAACTGAGCTGGCAAGCTCCTTATCCAAAATACCTTCCACCACAATTATCCTGAGTGAGACTGTTTGGTCCTCTTCAGTTCCCTTACAAACTGTCTCCTTTAGGGAACAGTACCAGGCACTCTACCTCAAAGTTTCACCCCTCAGCAACTCCTGCTACAAGCTCTCCTCCCAGTACTCCAGTACTCTTTACCTGCTGTTGCACTGCTGATGGAACACAGACCTGTGTTAGCTAGATCAGCCTGAGCTGTCTCCTCAGTTACGCTCACTGATCTGTCAGAGAACCACTGGTGCAGCCTCACTGCAGGGCTCTTTGCAACTAAAAGCCACCCTGTCCTTCAAGAAGACTGTCTCATGATTTCTTTTGCCAGAAAAAGCTTTGCTAAGAGCTAGCAGCCTGTGAGGAGTGAGAAGTGGCAGACAGGGTAGTTTCTTGGAAGGAAAAGGTTAGAAAGAATACCATGTTTTTGAAACTAATTAGTAAGAAAAGACACAGAGACCAAGTTAACACAGATAAAGAACAGGGATATTAAAACAGCATCAGACATCAAGAATAGAAAGAGATACTTGAAATAGGAGTGATGCTGCCAGACAGAGAATAGGGCACACTGTGAATTACAAGTTTTCTTTCAGGCTCCTTTGAGGCTGCAGAACAACTTTCTCTTCTCTCACTCAATAAAGGACTTAGTATTCATTTCAATCCACGTTTTCCATTTCACTCCGATTTCCATACCTGAACTGGTTCTGCTCTTCAGTAACAACCCCAAAAATAAGACACATAAAATTACATTAAAAAAAACCAAAAACCCCAAAACAAATTAACAAATTAAAAACATCTGTCTTACTTGGGAGGGGAGGAAGCAATGAAAACAAATGCAAAATGCATTACTCAGGTATTTTTCCAAGACTCTAGCATAACCATAATTTTTTTTTTTCATTACCAGAAAATCCTACCCTTTACAATTGAATCTCCAATTTTTATTTTTAAAAACATAGTTCTCTAAATAAAAGTTACCCTTATTTATCACCCCCTGAAAGCAATACTACTGGCTAGCTTTGATTATTACCTGTGTAACAGCCATTCAGTCACCCAATAAGTTTAGATTGTGCTCCAGAACAGTGAAAAGAAACTTGCATGGAGACTAAGAAGTCAGAGATCTCTAAGGCCTTTAAAAAACAACCATCTCTAACACTGATCTTTCCAGTCTGCTGTAAGCCCATGGCATATCCACAACTACACACAATGAGTTGATAAAACTATTTTTTCGGAGTTTCATATAAAAGTGCAAATGTTTCAACTGAGTGTTAGGACATTCCACAAATTAAAAAAATCAAAAAACTGGAAACCAAACTGCTGTAAGAAAAAGCTATAATGTCCTACACTTCAGCAATTAAGCAGAGAATAAAATCCCAACGAAACATACACAGTTCTAATTAAATAAGTCGTAATCACTTCTAACATTCGGGGGAGGCGGATTGATTAAAGGATGTGCATTATTTAAACAGCTTTGTTACCAACTAGTTTTAGGGAGAAGATAAATTTTTTAACATCCCAACTAAGTTTTCCATAGGGAAACTACAAGTGACTGAGAGTAAGAAAAGCTTCACCAAAGTTGCCTTCCAAGCATTTAGTGCAGCTCTGCCCGCGTCCTGCACAGACACGCACCCCCCCCGCTCCTCACGGCAGCGACACCGCACGGACCCCACTGCGGGACAGGACCGGACGGGACGGTGCCACTGGCGGGGCCCGGAGCAACTGAGGGACAGGAGCGTGGCCTGGTCAAGCCCACCCCTTTACTGCGCCCTGCTACATCGGCAACGGCAGGGTACCGGGTCGGACCACGGAGCAGCAAAGCCCACGCGAGCGCGGCGGCGGAGAGATTACTTGTTGCGCGCTGCCGAGGGACAGCCGCGGGCGCCGCTCCTTCCCCAGCACCTCCGCCCAGCCTCCGCCTCCCTCCGCTCCTTCCCCAGCACCTCTGCCCAGCCTCCGCCGCCCTCCGCTCCGCTCTGCCGCTCCGGGCTCCGCCGGGCGCTGAGGCGATGCTGAGGGGGTAGCGCCGGCGCGCTCCGGCAGACGCAACCAGCTGACCCGCCGCAGCCAATGGGGCGCGGGCTGGGCATCGCCGCCATGGCGGGCAGGCCGCGGGGCCCCGCCGGATGATGTAACTCTGCTCCACGTTGCAGCACAAAATCCAGGGCCTGACAAGTCGCGGCGGCAACAGCTGTTTTCTGTCTAGTCCCACACTGATCCAGACAAGCCCTACCCACGTCCGGCCTCCCTGCCCCGACCCAGGTGGACAGAGGATGACTGTGACCGAGAATTAATTAGGTTGGAAAAGAGCTGTAAGACCATCAACCTAATGTTGCTAAATCATTTCGGTGAAGAAAATCTTCCCAGTATCCAGCCAGAACCTCCTCTCGTTCCCTGTGAGAAGTCCCCAACACTCATTTTCTCCCCCCGCACCCTTCTTTTATGGAGATGCAGGGCGAGGTCTGTGAGCTGCCCACACTGATGCTGACACCAGCCGGGATGCCGATGGCTTTCTCGGCCAGCCGGAACACATTCAGCCGGACCTCACACCCCCAGCGTCTTTTCCTCCTGGAAGCTCTGCGGCCACTCTGCTCCAAGCCTGCAGTTACCGGAGTTGGTGTAAACCCAGGTAACTTTTGTGTCAGACCAAGTGTCGAGACAGAGCGGAGAAATTTTATAAGCAGAGGCAAGAGAGGAGCAAGCAACAAGGGATGTCCAGAAGGAGCAGCCGCCTCCGCCCACAGAACGCCAGCGCGGTGGTCGTTCTGCCCAGCCGCAGCTGGTGAGGCCACGGCCCGGGACCTCCCGCAGCACGCGCGGCAGCACCGCCACTGGTTCGGGCTTCCATCGCTCCCGCTCCTCCAGCAGGAGGCGGAGAACAGCCGCGGCCGCTCTCACGTTGGGCACGACACGGCTGCGCGACCCCCGCCCCAGCTCAGCCTGCGCTCCCCGCCGCTCCGTCCCGTCCCGGCAATGCGCGGCGCACGCGGGCCCGACCTCTGCTGGCTGTGCCGGCGGCGGGCAGCGCCCGCTGAGCCGGGTACGCGGGACAGCGGCGGGAGAAAGCGAGTTCCGCTGGAATTGAACACGATGGCGATGCCGAAACGCCAGCTCAGGCAGCGCAGCCTCCTGTGAAGCCTCCTGTCCGCGGGTGGGCGGACCCCGGAAAGGAGGATGCGGCCGGGACCGGACCGTCTCCTCCCTCCTCCACCGGGGGCGGTTGTAGGCGCCGAGCCTTCTCGTGGGAGGGGACCCCAGAGGGGCTTCGGGCATGTAGCGGGATCGCACCTGCTTGTTGTCACAACTGTCACCCAAGATGCACGGGCATGATGGTAGCTGGAAAAGCGGCCGCAAGCATGTAAATGCTTCTCCTTTTGCTACAAATCCCCTGGCGCTAAACAGCGAGTACAATTTGGCAAATGTGATGATAAGACTTAAAGGCCTCTTCTTAAAAAGAAAGGCTGAAGGACTGGGATCCTCTTAGTCTAGAAAAAGAAGGCTGAGGGGAGATCTTACCAATACTCAGAGGCAGGAGGGTAGGGGCTCTCTTTTTTTCAGCAGTGCCCAGTGTCAGAACAAAAGGGAACAGACACAAACTTGAACATGGCAACTTCCATCTAAACACAAGGATGAAGTTCATGGTGAGGGTGGCAGAGCCCTGGCGCAGGCTGCCCAGAGAGCCAGTTGGGTCTTTGTTTCTGGAGACATTTCCAACCTGCCTGGATGTGTTGTTTTGTGACCTGCTCTAGGTGACCCTACTCTGGCAGGAAGGTGGAAGAGATGAGCTCCAGCTCTGGCCCCCGTGGGAGTGTGTGATACTTAGCAGTAGCCTATGGACTTTGTGCCTGAAAAAAATGGAAGCACACTAAGGAGCTGATAAAAATTTTTAAGATTTCTTCTTTGCCTCTTCCTTTGAATTTTAAGTTACAGAACTTACATTACAGAACTTCACATGCTGTTTGCATTTGCTGAAAGTGTGAAGTGTCATCTCAGACAGCAGCAACAGAAACACTGGTTGCTTTTCATTTCCAGCACAACAACCTGACAGCCCCAGAGAGACACCTCCAGTACAAGAGCTGGGTGGGCAGCCTCATTCCCATCACTACTTAATGGATCCATTCACCTACCAAAATTTAAGTACAGGCTCCATCTCTATGATTTTTCAAAAGCAAAGAATACCAGTGATTATTAGAATCAACAAGAAGTAGACAGTCAGATCTTCTCTATAACTTCTTTCCCAATTTGGCGCAACCTTGAATGGGAAAAAAAAGTCAAATGGGAGTTTCCAGTGCATTTGGGGCTGGCCTTGGGGAGGTTCTGGCCATTCTGTCATGTCAGTGAAGGTAACAATGGTTGTCAAAGGTACTGTGCTTGTGCCTGGGAACTGCAACAAGAAAGAAAGCACAAAGTTTAGCAAGCTTAGTACAAAAGATGGATCTCTCCCCAGTCTGCTAATGGAGACCCCCTGTAAATGGCAAGAAATCTATTTTTAGGGTGTTCCAGGTAAGTATTTTTAGTAGAGTAACTCCTCTTTCCCCAAATTGATACCCAGCAGGTAAATCGAGAGCACAGGACTTGGGGAAGCTCAGTAGCTGCTGTGCGTTTTAGGTAACAGATCACCATAATAGAAGCAGTGACTCAAGTTCTGTTAGAGTGAGGCTTCTATTCAAACAAGAGACAAATCACGTAGTTGGTAATAGGAACAGCAGCAAAGCTAACCTAATTCTTTATAAAATTAATCTTATTTTAAGTAAAGAACATATCTGTCCCTTTGAACAGAAGAATGCTGCCAGAAACAAACAGCACTGCCTGAAGATTTGATCCTTTCAATAAAATATTGCATAAAATAAAAGGAGAATGGGTAGTTCTCATACAGAACTATCTAGGCTAAAAGTGGGCAGTGACATAATTTAAAAAATCAAAGCAATATACAGCAGACATTGGTGATCTGACAAATGGCTGAAATTCTCAGCTGCTGCAAGTGGTAACAACAGGTACCTCTGTCAAAATGTCTTTCGTAACAGTCGCAATTTGTGGATTGTCACTGATGAACTTGACACTTTTAAAGGTGTGGGTTTTTTCTGGCTGCCAGGAACTTGCTTTCTTATCTTTTGCTTTGCAATATACCTTACAGCTACAAAGTAATCAGCAACAGTTGCTCAAGCAATACCTGAATGTCCTAGTTCCTCACTGGGTCATCCTTACTGAGGCATACACACCCTGTACTTTTTTTAGGAATGTTAATGTTAGGAGTTTTGTTAATGGAGACACATAACAGCTCAGACTTAGAAAATATCTTCATGGGGTCAGGTTGCCTCAGAAAAACATGTGTTTTCCAAGGCGAAAAGAACACGACAGGAAAATATGTTCATGTATGTCGTAATAAGAGAGGACAAAAGGTACACATTCAGACAAATGATGTAAAAATCTCATTTAGACTGAGTTTGACATTCAAAGACTAAATCAGACAGACACCTGCCTGACATTCTTCCTGCCACAAGAACATCATGGGCAGGTGTTAGCTGCTTCCCTTAAAGCCCTCGCAGAGAAGCATAAGCCTTGAAATAAATGTACTGCTCCAAAACCTTTTTGATGTCAGGAGCCCAGCCTTGCACCAAAATGCGATCTGCTGATTCTTGCTTTAAAAAACACTGTTTTCCTTTGTTCACCTGTTCAGTTCACTTTCCTGCTGATGTAGAAGAACTGTTTGGGCTGGAAGGAACCCTTAAAGTCCAAGCACCTTGCAACAAGCAAGGGCATCTTCATCTACATGGGGTTGCTCAGAACCCTGGGAAATGTCAGAACCCCTATAGGGACAGGAATCCCTTGTACACATTTATCAGCATGCTGTGGCGTCTATGCAACTAAATCAAGGCAAATTTCATAAAAAGGCTTTAAGAGACAACCTGATAAAAATACACCTATTGAATGTCTGTAACTACAGCTGTACAAACAAAAGCTTAAACTTTGAGTCCCGAAGTAGCAGAAGGTGGTTTGGGGTGGGAAAACTGGTACCTTTTTCAGTTGTACAATTGATTAAGAACATTACTGATAAGACCATAAAACCACCTTCTTCCATGGAGCTGTTAAATACAAACTCCTGCCAATAAGAACTCAAAGCAGTACTAAATTTCAGTACATCGCAGCTCAGGAATATCAGAGCCATACCATTACGATTCCTTGATTCTTAAATAATCTGTGAATCCCACTTAACTCCACTGTGTGTGAGGGAGAGGTTTTGAATTCCATACCTTCAGGGGGTGACACCGATAGAAGTACTGTGCACCCAAGATCTGGGCTTGTGGGTTGGACAGGAGGCCCACCTTAGACCACAATACCTGTATCTCCAGGGTCACAGGTAACATGCAACAGGAAGTGCAATTCACAGCCTGAAAATAAAATACACATCAAAGATCTTAGTATTTTAAAGGAGAAAAAGGACATGATGGTCAAAGTCTAGTATTTCAGCGCTGACTCTAATTTCTGGTCAGGTCAACCACACATTTCAGAGCCACATCCAGAGAATGTCTTAGCACTGCAACTTGGATTTTGTATTCCATTAGGCCAGACTAATAAATAATTATTAAAATAAAATTTCCCTCTTTAACTAGAAACTAGAAAATCAGAAAGGATGAAAATAATAAACGGCATTAAATCAGTAAGAAGTAACCAGATGACATAATTCCAGAAGGCTGTCAGAACCCAAGGGAATTCAGTGCTGGGTCTAGCATTCATCTATTCACCTATCTGAATAAGAGGAATGGGATTCAAGAGATAACCTAAACAATGGAGAGATTTAGTAAGTAATCATCCCAATAATTTGAATGACTGCTTACAGATACTAAGACTTCTGAGAGTCACTGGATCTTCACACAAACTAAGTATGTCCAGATGAACAAGCTGGTTCTTTTTTCCCCATATATTTACAGATGTTTACAGATGGTCTTTTTGCATTCCTATTACCTGCACACTGCAGTTTTGAGCAAGAATGGGTGTCCATTCCTCTGCCTGGGTTGAATGAGCACTGCCAATTATAGCAACCTCCACTGCTCTGTTCATTCCCTGAAGAGCAGTGTATAACTTCTGCTGGATGTAACTACAGTTGCTTTCTTCTAGTATTGTGGACAGGCTGGAAATGAGAAAATAACAGCTATGACACAGTGATTTCTAGGACAGAAAAAAACCTATCAACATCCACATTCCATAATGAGTAAGAGTGAAAGAAATACCTGCCCTGTCATCAACAAAAGAACAACCCAAATCACCAAATCAATCACTTGTTAATGTTTCATCAGAATTCACTCCCAAAAGAAAAATTACTACTGCACAAGATGTGTTGCTAAACTACAGCCTCAAAGTGTACCAGAAAATATTCACAGTGTGCTGCTAGTTCTAATGGTAAACCATCTCTGATGTTTTTATCCTTTCAGGAGCATATGAAACATCTGTAGAAATTCACTGGTGACCTCAGGGTCACCACATGCTACTGGCTCCACAGTAGCTAGTGAGAGATTGAGAAAATGTGAGAAGTAGGTCAACACCTTCCAAATGCGTCAAGAAGGTTGACTGCAGCATGTCATTACCCCATCTTGCAGCTTGTCCTCATATTTCTTCCAAATTGTACTTTGTGTCTGAGGAACTGTGAGCAACTTCCATCACCTTCGCTCCTTAAGATGCTCATCTGATAGATTGCATGTCAAGAAACCAAACAAAAGCAAGAACATATAGTACATGCAATTCTCTCACACCACATTCCTCCTTTATCACAGAAAGATCACTTTTTTGTGACCAAAAAGCCTGATGGTGGCTGCATAGTACCACAAGTCAATAAACCCAGGGATGAATAAAACCTGACAGCAGAGAAAGGATACATGCTGTATGGCACCACTGTCTGCAATCAGCAGCGGTGCTCCAGTTACATAGCCAGGGTTCCCACTTCTAGGCAACATATGAGAATGAGTCCTGGTCTACAAAGAGGCAAAAGGGAAACAGAAGAAGAAATCAGTAGCAGAGTAAGATCCCTTCATCTCCAAAAATCAAATTCACATTCTCAAAAATGTAAATGTAACCCATGTATTGAATGACTGGGTATTAGGCACTACTAAAATCTTCATTATTTATTTCCAAATCCTCTTTCTTACAAAGTGAGCTCATCTGGAGAACAAGCAGCAAAAAATCAAATGGCAGTACCGTGAAATGTAGATACTGCCAGAACAGCTCCTGAGACAATACACTCGTAGTGCTCAGCATTTGTCTCAAAGGAAGTGAAGATAACAGTCTGAGCAATTCTACAGATGATTTGTAGAACAAACCATGCTTTGACCTCGATTCCAAGTGACAGATTCCACTTTAAATTGTTTTACAGGTAGAGCCCCTGGGGATAACTTCAGCAAAGCTGCACTGCGTACTTAACCTCTGAGGCCACCACTTACCCCACTTTAGATTGCCTCTACAGAACAAGGTTTCATGAACTTTGATGCATATTAGTGCTTTCTAGATTTCTGCCCTTTCCACAGTAACTCTCTTTCCTGCTGCTCAGGCAAAATTAAACACCTGAAATAAATTTATCATCAACTTTGTTCACAAAACACTGAACACCTCAGATACAACACCACCTCCAACCCTTCCTTTGCAGAACATTGCTGGTGACTGTGATCTCAACCTCTCCGCTCCCTCCACCAAAAAAAACACCTAACCAAATAAAAACAATGGCAAAAAATATTGATAAAAACAGATAGCCCTTCAAATTCATGCACTGCAATACCACATGCTTGTACTGTCCCTGAATTTTCCACTAGCACTGTCTGCTTGAGCTCAGAGCACTGCCTGCTTCCTTCTACCATCTGCTGGGTCCCAGGGTTCTGACATTACCATACCACAGTGACACCACTCTTACCTTTTCAAATCTCATCCGTACAAAACTGGTCACAAATGACAGACTACAAACTCAGCAAAAGCCCAGGGAGGATGGGGGCACTGACCCAGAAGTGCAGAGTGAAACGCTGCTGCAGAGAGGATCCAGAGTTCCCAGAGATGTTGCTCACTTTGAAGTGGACAGAAACACTCTGAATCCCACGTGTGCCACTGAATTCTATCTGATAGATCACCTGAAAGTCCAAGTCGGAGAAGAACCAGAGGCAGAGTCAGGTAATAGAGCAAGCACTTTAAGTCAGTGCTGAGCTGCCCAAAAGAAAAGGGACTTGGGTACCTCAGAAACAACATTGATACAGGTGCCATCTTTCATGTAGGGAGCTCCAGGTGGTGCAACTGCACTGACCTTTACCTGGAGACAGTAAACATATTTGCAATTAGTGGCTCAAAGGAGCGTGCCTTTCGCATCCAAGTCAGGTCTACCTTTCTGCTCTTTCAGCTCTGACTAATGGACATATCGTCTGCTTGAGATGCCAATTTTTTTCTAAAAAAAAAACAAGCTACCTCCCTGAATCCAACTCTGGCCACACTCATTCATTTTAAAGTACATCCTCCCTCTCACACTTTTGTCAAAAAAAGTCTTGTCTCAGAGACAGAACATTCCCATTTCCCCAAGTTCACAAACCACAGCTATTTCTTAATAATGCCTGAGATTCCAGGTATTTTATTTCAGAAGCAAATACATTTTCACTGACAATATAAACTGACCTTCATGGACTCCATGATGGTGTCATGGACTGGGACCTGGGGAAAAACAAACCAACCAACATACATCACCCAAAAACTAACCAGTTTTCTGGGTCTGAAATTGCCTAGTTATGGAACCACCACTAATTACAGCTTACGTAGTACATTGACAAAAATTACTCTGTGTATTCCAGATGTGTAAAACCTTTCATTAATTTGTGATCTAAACATCACAGACATAATCCACAGAAAGCACTTTTAGAACATCAGATGACAGATATTATTCTTGGCCCTTCTAAAGACCTGAAGGATACAGGTACTTTAAAATACCATTCCTGGAGCTCCCCCTTCTGGAATCAATCACTTCAGGTTTCATTTAAGGAAAAATTAAAATTTTGCCCACCACAACATAACCCTGAAAATATGAGTTAAATTAAATCAAATGCAGACTCTCTACTACACTTTGGTAAACCTAGATTTCCAATATAGGCATAAACAAAGTCATTAACCTTAGTAAGGAGTTACTATTTACACTGCTGTTTTATATTGGAACACCAAAGAAACTCTAAAATGAGAAATAATGGAGAAATTTATATGGATTTCAGCCTGTTCTTGTAAATAAAGCTAATACTGATGATTTGCCATCAGTATGATTTGAAGAGGTAAGACATTGTTTATCAAAGCATTTGTATCTATTCCATCAACTTGGTAAACCAAGTAAAGAATCAAGATTTGTTTTATACAATCTGTTGAAAATGCAAGATACTTCTAGTTTAACAATTAAAACTATTAACTATCAAGTACCTATTCAATGCATTAAGAATTCATTAATAACTTAAATTTATTGGAAAGTAGTTTCTATTGTGTTATCACCACCAACCATGACAATTTTAACTGGATTTCCAGGAAGAAGACTTTAATAGTTGGGAGAGGAAGGATGACATACAGGATGACCTTTCTCTCTCCCATTAGTGGAAGCTGCAATGAGAAGCCAAGAAAAGGGAGAAATATGACAAGCACCTTTAGCACACTGAAGTCACGATAGTAAGAGGCAGCATCTAGGGCAGGGTCGGTAACACAACTCTTGCTCAAGTTGGTAAAAATCCGAGTACAGCTGGTGGTCTTACTGTCCAGGAAGCCTGAGTTAAGACAAGACAGATAAAACACAAGCAAACCACCCTAAGAATTTCTTCCCCTTTCACTAACCAGCAGGATGTCCGTCAACGCAAAGTCCACTGACTCCCATTTTTACTGGCTGTCTAAGCGTGCTCAGCACAGAAGATGAATCAAAGTAGATTAGGATTGGATCACCAGCCTGCAAAGACAATTTGGAGAAATCACTGACAAAGTGATTACTGAGGAATACTGAGGCCAAAAGCAAGGCTATGGCATTGACAGGGCACACAGGCAAATTTATATTTCTCCTTACTGTACACCCAGCTTTGTCTAAAGAGTTGTCCAAATTTCTAAAGACCAGAAAAATAATCAAAACCTTTTTACACAAGTAGGAATGAAAAGAACAGAGACAATATGGCTATAGAAAGAAAAGTAAGAATCTTTCAATCTGTTCTCATTAGATTTCATTAGAGACAGCTTCAGTAAAAATGTGTAAACCACAGCTATTTTCTTTCAACTCACCCTGTAAAAGGCAGAGAACGATGGCTGGACTTGGGACAGTGCTGAGAAAGAGTACCTGCCGTACTTCTCTGAGAACTTTAAAAAATCTGATTCTTTGATATCCTGTGGCTGCTGGAAGTAGTTCAGCTTTGCTAAAGGTTGAAAAGAGAAAAGAAATCCACCAAAATCAAGCTACTAGTAAAAACAGATCAAAGTAAACATTATGGCAATATTTTTAACAGGAAAAACTTCATTAATTGTGAACTAGGTAGTGCATTACATGAACTGATCTAAAGCAACACTGGTAACAGGCTAATATGAACTATAGACGGGATGATATGAGCAGTTTGTACTGTCTCATGGGAAACTGCTGTTACTACACACATGTGACTATTCAAAAATAAGAAAATTACTGGTAAAGACAAAGTTCTTAGCATTGCACTCAAGTTTCTTTTAAAGATGCCCAAATTAGACACGTAACATTTGATGGCAAAACACTACCAACAGCAGGGGGGTTAGAACTCGATGATCTTTAAGGTCCCTTCCAACCCAAACTATTCTATGATTCTATGATTCTATGCCAGTTTACTAAAAGAAGTACAAAATAGATTCAAACCAAGCTGGTAAAACTCAAAGTAAGTATGAATAGTATTCTAAAAGCCCAGCTTTCCCTTGGCAACAGTGATGCCTCCCTTATTCTGTGGTGTACAGTAGGGCTACAATGTTATAACATATTAAATTACTACTGCTAAAACACTAAAAGACATAGTACATCCTAAAGAGAATATTATTTAGGATGTACTATGTAGATTCATTCTAAAGGACTTGTTCGAGTAATAAACTTTTCAACACATCCAAATTAAATGTCTTCCAAGGCTGGAGGACCACAGGTCATTACCAACAACAGAAGTATCATTAATACATAAAAAAAGATTTTAGGTACTCTAGGAAATTGGGGGAGGGTGGACAGGTAGAGAACAGTGAAAAAACAGTAATAGGAAAAATTGTAAATGAAAGAAAAGGCCACAGAGAGCATGAAAGAGAAGATGGTGCAATGAACTATCAAGGTCAGAGCACCACCAGAGCTGCAAACAGCAGTCAGATAGCAAACGATGGCATGAGACAGTAAAAACAAGGATGGCAATGGTCAGAAAAAAGACGAGAAAGAGGACTGAGTGAGGCAGAGTCTGTTTTAAACTTGAGGAAAGACTGATGAAATACAGCACCAAAGTCAAGACAGTAACAGAAAAAGCCACTAGTGACAAGCAGGGTACAAAAACCCAGAATCCTTTAGCTCCAGTATCTGATAGCAATGGTTTCCATGAGGTGAAGTCCACTTGTGCATCACAGTGGTTTTGCTACTGGCTGTGGCAATTTATTATTTTCAGAACCTGGAGACCTTCTGAAACCTGCCTATTTCTATTGGTTCCAGCTCATGTCACCATTCATCCTGGCTTAATTTCTATTTCATCAAACCAGACCCTTAAACTGACTGCAGAGACCTCTTTTTTTCATTTCATGGTAGGATCCTAATTCGCTACGGTCTCTCTGGAACTATAACAACCCAAACAACTAGTAACAATTACAACATGCAAGCTTTAAAAAATGATCGCTGAGCAGAGGAAATCACTGAGCCAAACACGTGGGGAAAAAAACGGAACTTACGATCATCCAGCTGCACACAGAATAGATCGCTCCCACCGAGGACAGCGAGGGTTTCTGTGGGGTATGGGGTATTACTTCTGAACACCAGGGACTTTTCCACACACACTCGGCTCACAGACCTGCAAAGAAAAGCCCCATCCCCCCAAGAAAACTGTTAAAGAGGCTGTTCTTGCCTGATTTCCCGCTTTACTTCACTAAACGCATGCAGCAGCACATGGCATTCCTTCTCACCAGTGTACACAATCACAGTTGTCGCTGGTAACCAAGATCCTTGGTAACTCATATCCTTGCTACCCTGACTTGGTCTCGGACAATCTGAGAAATACATTCGCAAGTTCCGCGGAACAAAACGCGGTAAAAGTGTTGGCGAGACCCGCAGCTCCTCTCCTTCCTCACAACCGCGACCTGCAGACGGCTTTCATCTGCAGCTTTTACTCACCCAACAGCGGAAACCGCCACTTCAAAAGCGGCTCCGCGCTCCATAACCTCTTCGCCGTCTCCCATCCTACATTAAAGTCCTTATTCACCACACAGGACTCTCTAGTTCCCGCCGACAGCAAGTCCCCCACAGCCCCGCTCCGCCCCGCCATACCACCGGCCCACTCGCGGCCCACCTGTTGCCGCCAGGAGCGCCGGGCAGAGAGCGAGGTAACGCTGAGGTGCCAACCGTGCTGTGGGTGCCGGGCAAAGCGCTGAACGGCGTGCCGGGAGAAGTACCCAGGGCTAACGGCAGGCCTAGGAAGAAACGCCACAGCACAGCCATAGCACCGCTGCCGGACTAACAAAGGCGCTCCGCCCGACGGCACGCAGGCGCGGGGCGGAGCATTTTGGCAGAGGGCGGTGTTGCCGCCCTGCCAGTGGAGCGGTGCGGTGCGGCCGCCGCCCGCGCTCGCTGCCGGGGCGGAGCCGTGTGCTGTGGGAGCGTTGCCGGGATACCCGCGCGGCTGTAACGGCAGCCGCAGCAGCGAAAGGGGTCCGGGACACCCTCGGCTGCGGTGAGGGAGAATCAATCGGAAAAAACCCCGGCGAAGCTGCCCCGCGCCGGCCGCAGTTACGGGCAGCGGGATGGAGCTGTGCGTGAGGGAGCGGCTGCGGGCCGCGAGCAGCCGGCGCGGTAAGGGGGTCCGGGGTCCAACACTCACTGAAATTTAGCACTTTCTCTTGTCTTGACATTGCTGATTTTAAATGGCAACGGATTTGTTACATCTACATCTTGCAACTGTAACTGACTTTAAACAACACTTTGAACAACATAGAATGATTTGGGTTGGAAGGGACCTTAAAGATAATCTAGTTCCAACATCCTCCCACTAGATCAGATTTCTCCCACCTCCAGGGATGGAAGGGTCATCCACAGCCTCTCTGGGCAACCTCTTCCAGTGTCTCACCACCCTCACAGCAAAGAACTTCTTTCTTCTCTCCAGCCTAAATCTCCCCTCTTCCAATTTACATCCAAATCATATCTCAGGTAGCTAAAATAGCACGTCCTACATGGTGGACTCGTTAATCTGTTTAACTTCTTGGGCATAATTTTCCTAATTTGTTTCTGTAAAGGGGAAGTGGGATGCCATATTATTGATTGGAAATAATCACAACTGTTAGTCTGCCTTGATGCATAAATTATCTGTTGTAAGATTTATTATTTTTTATTTCAGATGTTCAGGCTTTGAGGAGTGCTTATGAGTTAATCAAGTCAGCCAGTCCAGGCAAATCTGCACTTGATTCATCTGACAATTTCAGCACTGACTTGTATGTTTTATGTGCTGAGCAAGCATTTCAGGTTTGTAATTCAGGCAGTGCATCTGTATTGAATGAAAATATTTATATGACATATTGTATTTGCAGTTGTTAAAGTTATTAATTCAAAATACTCCAGGCAGTACCAATGCAAAATACTAGTCTTCAGGTTTTGGAGAGCTATTGTTCAAACTTGGCCTCTAAATTATCTCTTCTTCATAATCAGTCAGTGACCCGTGAAGTTTGTAATCGGGCAAAAATATGCAAAGTATACTATAGTAGTATAAAATAGATTGCCATGCCTGTTTTTTCTTACTGTGGAAAGCAAATGTCAGTGATTCAGTTGTGCCTGAAGAAAAGGTGTTTGTGAACAGTCCCTACTGGGCGAAAGAAGAAAAGGTGACATTCTAATTATGAAAGATTGTTGCTAATTGGTCTGACTTCAATAAAACATGATAGAGGCTCTTTAATTTGAATTATTTTTTAGTTTTCAATCTATCAGTCTATGTGATCGGTTTCAAGTAGATACAGTTCCTAATATAACCATTTTTTTGTTTCCAAGCTGCAAGCTAGTCAAATTCTATGAAAATTAACTATGAAATACTCTGAAAACTGAGGTTACAGCACTGACATCTATACAAAATCCTGCAGGCTATAATCTGTCCTTTTAATGGCAAAAGTATTTCTTTTTATGTTAACAATTCTGTTAATAGCTACTAAAAATGAAATTTTTTTGTTTGCCATAGGGGATTCTGTGAGTGAGTGACTCAGAAGAGACTCAGAAGTTTTGTTAAATAAAGGAGCTATTTTTCTATACCTTTGGAATTACTGAAGTATAGCTTTAAATTTTAACAAATCTTAATGGGTCTGTACCAGATCTTATATGCAGCTTTATGGAATGTTGTTTGCAAGTGAATGTTACACTCTTAGTAGGCATGCATTTAACTATTTTTAATTATATCTTTTCTGCATTTTTTAAATATTACAATGCTCCTTTTGATCTTAGCTGGGATATCCAGAAATGAGCAGTGACTGTCTACAGTTGTATTTTGAAGGAAGGTTTCCCGTGAACCAATTTCTTGGCAGAGCATATTTGTGCCAAGGCCAGTTGCATACTCCACTCTCCACAGATAATTTGGTAAGAAATTATGAAGGTTGCTTCATATGAAGCAAATTTTTAGGAGTTATTTCTTCCCAAGATTCTATACGTTGCTTTCAGTCATTGAAAATGCAGGAGGATCATCAAGACCATGGGGAGAAATCACAGGACAATGTTTAGTGAGTATCCAAAATTTGGCAGCTGAATTAAACTAGTATTGCAATACTTTGAGGAGGAAAGAGAAAAAAAATGCATGAAAAATTCTTCAGGTGGTTGATTTTTTTGAAGTCAGCCTTTTTTACATTAATACGATATTTTTCAGACCAAATTTAACTGTAACTGGTAAAAACGTAGTAATAGGCAATGCTACTGATTTTTAGTTATTCTGTATCTGTGACAGCAATTTATTGTGGCAGTATGTTTTAGTAAGAGATTGATCTGAAAAAAAAACAACATACTGAAATAGGAAGAGTGTTCTATAAAAAAATAAATTTAAGTGTTCAAACCGCATTAACAGATTTCTTTCTTCTGTTTTAGGAAGAGTTTGAAAAATTTGTGCTGTTTTTTATGAAGGCCATTAATTTTGCCATCCATGACAAGAGGTGGGTCCTAGTGGAGGGATTAACTCTTTAAATATTAGGAGATGTTACTTTTTTAGATTTTCATAGCTGTTTGTCTCAGGTTTTCACTAGGTGAGCTGGTATTGTGTTGCTACATACGTACACATAAATCTACGTATTTGTCTTTGTGGGCTTTCTTTCTTAGTCAAGTTCATTCCTTCTCTAAGCATGTTGACAAATTTCTAGTTTTGCTTCTTAAAAGTATCTTGTGCTACTCTGTGCTAAATCTGTGAAGTACCAAATCCTTGATTTTTGTTTTTCAGATACTATTTTTTGGTATATAATGCTTCGGTTCTTTATTGGCAACATGTGAGACCTTATCTTAAGCCTGGATTCCACTATTGCCTTATTCCCAGCCTTTCTCAGATTGTTAAAGCATTAAACCAAACTGAAGAGCAAGACAAGGAATGGAGAGCAGAACTTATGATGCAAGTGTAGTTATGTTTCTTTATGTGCCATCACAGGTAGTCTTTAGCAAATAAAATCTCATTGGTAACATTATAGAGACATTTATTGTGGAAAGCTTAATTCATAACTTTTTAAAAATATGTAAACGTGCACTTAAGGGAAAAGGGAACTTCATTTTGATATTGACTTTGAAGTTAACATTCTAGTGGGGGAGTCAGGCCCTAGGTTAGGTCTGGAGTGTCACAGTTATTTTGGATGTAGTGTTTGAGTCGTGGCTTGTGTGCAGTCCTTATAGATGAGAAGGACAGTTTTCTTCAGTTAAAAATACATAGCTTATCCTGTCTAGAGATACAGTATATATACCTCCGGAGGCTTGTGAAAAAATAATTATAATTATTTCAGAAAGCATTAGCAAGTACTTAATATAGATATTTATTTGGTCTGCAGAAATTTACTCGAGTGCTTCCTTGATGCCTCGAAACTGAAAGAAGCAAAAGAGTTTTCATCTACTGCAGCAAACTTCATTAAGGAAAATGTTCCAGATAAATATGCATCTATATTTTCTCTAATGGTAATGCTGTAAAATATTTTAAGCTCCACTAAGACAGGAACTTTTCCTAAATTTAATAAGATTGCAGATGTAATTGTTAAATAAGTTGCTTCCTTAATTTCTATTTTTTGAGATACCAAATGATAACAGGAGATACACAGATAGCTTTAAAGTATTTCTTATACTGTATTTCTGATGCCATGAGCCAGAGAGCTTCCTACTGCTGCTCTATTTCACTTTAATTCAACATAATATCATCAAGATAACTGTAGTTAATACTAAAAATTCTGTTTGGGAATAAAGACTATTAAACACAGAAAGAGGCCAGAGTGCAACTTAATGTCCCTTATGCCATTGAGGCACTGTTCACTTCTCTGATGCTGACAAATACATAAATGACCCAACTTGAGCCCTGTGATTAATTCTGTGAATCAGAATATATGTTGAATGAAATAATGAAATTTGTATTTTATAGGTATATCACAAACTAATGGATATTTCCCAGTTAGAGAAGGAAATAAAAAATTCTGTCTACCTTTCTATTATTTATAAGATGCAGATGTTAAAATTGTAAGTATTGAAATTTATCCTTCTGCTTGTACTTCATTGCTTCATTACAGGGTTAGGGTCAAGCTCTGATACACCATATGCCAGTAGAAAAGTCTACTGCAAATACCAATTTTTCAAAATGAAAACTGTAATGACTGTTTGGATAGTAGCTGTGTGGCTACTGAGAACAGCCTCAGGTAAAAAATGAGATGGTTCTTTGGGAATGTGTACAGTAGCTTCTGGTACAGATATTCTTAGGTGAAAGACTGTAAGAGACTGAAAGACATTCTTATATCCAGCATATCATGGTTGGGTACAGCAGTTGTGTTTAAGAGATGGAGAAAACCCTAAGATGTAACATGTAAATCACAAGGATAGGAGGCATAATACTATTTTGAAGGCATAAAATGTTTTGAAAATAAGGTATCCTAACAAAATCAAGTTTTCTAATTTCTCAAATTTCCCCATTTTAAAGGTATTCATTCACAGTGGCTTAATTTATGTTGATACTATAGAGTTTTGCACACTGTTTTTCTCTGCTTCTGGAATAAAATTTACTGTGTGGAATGTTAAATCTTATGCTGAAGTATTCTCTGGGCTTTGTATCTGTCTGTATCTGAGAAGCCTACTTGGCTTACTGAAGTAGATTTTTTGTTGACTTTTGAAAAAGAAAAAATTCTTTGATATTTCGAAACCCAGGTATCCCACTGATACCTAAAGTTAGGGGAGTTATTTCAAATATTTAATGCAGTAACATTTCTTATGAAAAAAGAAAAATCTGAATTCCTAATATATTGCAGGCAGTGGGACAGGAACGAATTTCCGAGTGATGCCACTGCAAATCTGAACTCCGTGTATGAGCTTTTGAAACAGTACCATGTGCCTCCAGCATCTGTTCTGAGTATGAAGTGAGTTTTACTTGTCTTATGGAAGTTGATCTTGAAGCTGATCCTGCTTGCACTGAAGTCTGTCAGAATTTCTGTTGACCTTGAAGAGAGTGAACTTGTGCTTAGTAATAGTATCTTGTGTTGCATTAATGCATATATCATCTTAAAAAATCACAAGTGTCCTATTAGGTCCTATGGAAGAATCCAGGATCTTACGTATGACTGTTTATACAATGTGATGAAATCTTTCAGTAGCTCTTTCTTCCTGAGAAAATTAGATTTTTAAAAGGTTGTAGAGCTGGAAGTACTTTTCAAACATGTTTATTTGTAGCCTTTCTACTCCAGCATGATTTCAAAATGCTGACTAAGCTGAGCTCTCTATTCCAGCAGTTACATCACAGGTGTCATATACATAACTAATACATTTTTACTTGTAAAGGTCAGCCTTCTTTGATAAGGTTCAGGTATCTCATTATTCTATCCCAGACAATCCCCCATGCTCATCTGGCTATTTACAGAGACCCAAATGGCCAGAACAGTCTCCTACTCTGTGTATTCTGTGTTCTTAGTTCTAGAATGACTGCTTTGAGATGTGTGTGAGACTGTGGGTTTTTTACAGAATTAGCTGCAATCTTTGTTATTTCACCGTCTTTGTGTGGCATAATTTTTTTTTGGTATTTTTTATGTTCTTCAGGAACAGTTTGTGCAAAATGACACAAGAATACTAAGTACTTTCCATAAATGGATGAGCCTCTGTTTTTCATGTAGCAAACTTTAATCTACTTCAATCTTTTTCCTTGTTAGCTCTGAGCATCCTGGAATATTCAGATGACTTTGAGGTTTTCCAATATATCACACAAAGTTACTTTCATACAGTTTTTCTGTAGTTTTTCTGTTTCCTTAAAAGGATAATATAATGTTCTCTGAAGCAGTTTTTATTGATTTATCAAAGGATTCCTTTGATTCTGGAATTGGCTCGTTTTTCTGTGAAAACAAACTGCATTAAGCTTGCATATGATTGTATACTTGAATTGAAGATGGCTGAGATTACTGTAAGTATGAACATTAATTACATTTACCTTTTTAATAATGTCAGTAAGCAAGAATGTACTAGAACTGAAAGCAAATTCCAGAATAGGGAAAATCACGTCCACAGTTTTTCTGAGGATCTGGCAATGAACAATTAAAAAATTCTGGTAGTTATTTTTTAGCTTAGTCTTAGTAGGAAGTGACTGCTCCTCAAACAAGCAGCTCACTTTTTATTGTTTCTGTTAATTAGCCAATATAGTAAGAATTACAGTAAGAATGTACAGAGCTGTTTTAATGTAGTTGCATGGTTTTACTCTTCTTTGTGTTCCTTATTATTAAAATTAGCATTTAATGCATTAATATTTCATAGGAGCAAGGGAAACTTATTGAAATAGAATGCCTTGAATGTGAATATGAAAGTAAAAAACTTGGTGCTAGAATTGGGACTTACACCAAAGGAGTTGTTGAGGTATGTTCTTTAACTTTGGGAGAAAGGTTTGTTAAATTTGGAAAATTGCATTGGGCTTTTGTATCTGAATTGCATCATACTAATCAGAAATTCTTGTAAGCTTTGCATTTATTCTTATTGGGCTGCCTAAGGGAAAATGGGGAAATGTCACTCCAGCCTTCAAAAAAGGCAAGAAGGAGGACCCCAAGAGCTAGAGACCGGTCTGCCTCACCTCCATCCCTGGATAGGTGATGGAGCAACTTATCCTCAGTGCTTTCTCTAGGCACATCATTAGGGACATGGATTGACCAAGGGGAAGTCATGCTTGGCCAACCTGATAACCTTCCATGAAGACAGTCAAGTGGGTAGATGATGGTAAAGCAGTGGATGTGATCTATCTTGACATCAGTAAAGCATCTGACACTGTCTACCACAGCATCCTCGCAGCTAAACTGAGGAAATGTGGTCAGAATGATGGGGTACTAAGTTGGACTGTGAACTGGTTTAGTTAGCAATGTGTATTGAAAAACAAAAGTATTTATTGTACATGTTTAGGCTCAGCTGGAATTGATAAAAAGCCTGGAGGTAATCTTAAAACGTGCAGTTGGATTGGGAGATCCTGATGTGATTCAGGTTGTTTGTACCACACAGTGGAATCTGTGCTTACCCCTACTCCAACACAATTTGCATCAGCATCTGCGGAAGCCACTGATGTCAGTCGCAGAGGTCCTTGAGGAGATTGACAGGTAACTTGGTACACTCTCTTCTTTTGTGTTTGTTGCTTTGAAAGGTCTAAAGACTGAGCATCAGACTCATTTGAAATTTCAAGCTGTACAATATGACAGTTCTCTGAAAATATCTCACCACCACGTAATAAATTAGCATATGCATATTGCCAAAATTTCTTCATTAGTCAATTTAGCGTAGGTTCCTTTTAGACTTTTAGATAAATGATCTCCTTGTTCAGCGTATACTGAAGTTTTTTAGGAACTGAAAAATGCTGTAGTTAATCCAAATTGAGAAAATTCCAAAGCTGCATTGTGAGTAAATGTGTTATATAACATGGCTTAGATTCTTGCATTAGTGTCACTTGCATTGATTAGAAACAATATTAAAAATTGCTTTTGAAAATTACATGGCTAGCAAATCAAATAGGATAATTGTTGAACTGTGCTGGTTTTATATCTTTGATACTTTATAACTGAAGAAGCTACTGTAATAAGAAAATACATAGTTATTTCTTCCAGATGTGTTCTGTTGCTGTTATACTGTGCTCAAGTTTAAGCACCCAAATAGCTTCACCTTTTTGGTTAATTTGAGTGGAATGAGTAGAACTGGGTATGTAGTACTTGGTTAAGTTTGGAACTGTGCATAAGCTGACTTTTATTGTAGAGCTAATGACAATCAATATCATCTGCTGTTGGAGCAGAACAGTAGATGTTTTCTGATGAAAATCTTGCAGAGAAAGGTAAGGAGTATATTTTCCATGTTTATAAAATGTGGGGGTTTTATATGCATAAAGTGGAAACAAACCTGAGAAACAGCATGTCAAAAGGGGAGTGCCTGTTTTCACAATGGAGTCAGTTTTAATTGGCAAATTTCACTTTTTGGGTAACATTTAGGTCTAAGAGTTTTAGTTTCTCTTATTTTAACAGTTTGCCTTTTAAATCTTATTCCTCAGCATGATGATTTTGTTGCGTTGCCAAGTTCACATGGAAATAGCTCGTATTGAAGAAAACCAGGAGAGAATAGAAGCTGCTTTGGAACATGTGCAAAAAGCCCTACATCTAAACAGCAGTGGGCAGTACCAAGAACATTTGAGGCTGACTTTTAACCGTCTTCATTTGTGCACTGAGCTCTATAAGTCACCTGGTCGTCCAGAGGATCAGGCACTAATAATGATTGAACAGGTAATCATGAATAATATGATCAAGTAGCTAAAGTAGGTTATTAAAGTCTGGCAGAGGAAGCCAAGTGTAAAGCAGAGCAAAGATCAGCTCACTTTCAGCAAATTGACATTGGTTTCCTTTAAAAACTGGGTTTTCTCTGTGCTGCAGCTCTCCTGCTGGAAAGAGGTCTTTGAACATAACTGGGAAAAGCTTATTTCTTGGGGGGAGGGAGGAAGGATGAGGAATTGATTAATTAGGAAAAAAATAATCAAAAAAAAGGCCTGCTAGTAATTGTCAACAATTAAGATTTCATTGCATGGAAGACTTCTCTAGAGACATTCAAAGCCTGCTTGGACTTGTTTCTGTGTTCCTGCTCTTACAGGGGGATTGGACTAGATGATCTCTTGAAGTCTATTCCAATACCTGACATTGTGTGTGATTTTGTCATGAGAAGAGCAGTGAAAAAGTGACTAAATATCTTTGCTAGTTTTGCCTTAGATCTGTCCCACTTACAAATGATGTGAAATAACACAATCTGTGAAGTATTCAAGCTATCAAGAGTTGCTGCATTTAATGATTTTGTATTGCTCAGCACCAGAACAGAGGTCATACTGCCAACTGATTGTTAGCTGGCTAAAAGTAATTGCAACTCTACATGATTTTAGGATATTCACAGAAATTAAGATTTATTTACTGAACCTCAAATCAGTACTGCAGAGCTGCTGGTGAATTGATATATCTATTGTTATGCCAAAGAAAAGTGTCGATTTTTTTGTCTAGTTTTAATACTTTTTCATGCAATCTTTCTCTTTTTAAATGTTGTTTTTTAAGAAAGCACGTACACATCTTCTGACTTTGGGTAGTTCTGAGTGAGCTAGGATTTTTTTCTATTTTGTGGCAATTCCTGTTTAGTGCATGACAGACTTGTTACTGTTGTTCTAAAAAAATACTACTCATTATTAAATAAAGTGCAACATAATGGCTACTTATACACTGGGCAGTATACTGTAAAGATCTGTGAGGATCATGAACAGTACTTCAGATTCAGCTATCTTTGATGTATGCCAACCAAAGTTCAACTCAAGTTCTATAGTTACTTCCAACAACAATACAGAATGGCATATAAGATATAGGACAGTAACACAATTCCTGTAGGTGTTTTTTTTGGTAGTAACAAGTTCTGTGATTTTTATTCTGTTTGTGTTTAGTAAATAAGATATATAATTAGGAATATACTGAAAATTAACTCTAAAACAAAAAGTTCTTTTCTTTGTGTAGGCTAAAAAGGAAAAGCAAAAGGATAATGTGAGGAAAAAGAGATCCCTTCTGGTAAAAGCGGGTCTTGCACTAGCTCCTGATTCATTTCAGATAGTCCTTGACAGTGAAAATGAAGCCAAAGGTAAGGCACATTTGTGCAGCTAAAAGTTACTGCACTTAACTGCTTTGCACTGCCTTGAAGGTTTGAAAGAAACATCTGGTGTCGATGTGTGGAGGATTTTGGAATATGGGTGAAGTGACAATTCTGGTTAATCCTGTGGCAAGTCTCTTCCTGATTTCATTAGAGATCTAAGATTTAGGTTGTTACACTGGAAGAGGAAATGTTATTCTATTCCCCTCAGAATTCATCTGAACCTTAGTGTTGTAATATGGTTTTCACTGTGTGCAGCTCCTGAACTCAGCCAATGTTGGTTTTAAGTGGTGTTTTCTTAAGATCAACTGCATGATATTCTGCATTGATTGCATAGAATATTTGGTACTGTAATTGTATTTCTGTTCTCAAATATTGCTTTAAAAAGAGCAAGTTTTGCACAGAGATTGAGGTATGAATTCTTTATTTACTTTTAAAACATAGATCATGAGTAGGTGTATCACTACATACTGGTAGTGTGTGTTTTTTACATGTCAATTGGTTGTTTTTGGGAAGGCTTGAAGTATGAAAAAAGCTGGAATTCCAGTGTTTCCAAAAGTAGTTATGAATCAAATTTCATACTCTTTGAGTGGATCTTTTAAATCTCTAATGGCTTAAATGTGACTTAAATTGTTGGGTTTTTTTTTTTCTTTTCCTTTGCTTCAGGTAAAAGGAGGAGTCAAAAAAGCTACCTCTGCGCAGAAGCACGGCATCATATTAGAAGTGTGGAGAATGTTGATGAACACTTGAAACACTCAAGAAGTGAGAATGTCAGAGAGAGGTAATTGCTGTTGACAAGAACTGTCTCTTTCACTTTTATTTATAGAGATCTCTAGTGGGAAAGTTCATTATTGGGGCTGTTAGGATACTAACAGATTTTACTAGTTGCATAGCACTTCAGCATTCTTAATTTAAACAGTGTGGTGTTTTTCTACTCTGAGAAGTTCCACGATGAAGTTTAAACACGATTTGTTTTTCAATAAATCATAAATCCAGACTTGTTTTCAAGGCTTGTTTGAAATTCTCATCGTCACTTTTGAAACACTTAGTTTAGTTTATTTTATAAGGTAGATAATTAGGGCTTTTTCACATGCTTTGTAATCCCAGTAGACTTACTATTCAAAGTAAGAATTTTGTTCCACTTGACATGATGAAGGGCTTTCCTTTTCAAATGAGCAAAGTAATTGGGCTATCTTTGCTACTGTTACAAGTTGTCCATTTATTAGTTTTAAAATTTTACTTACGATAACCGTCATTATTGGCGTGACTTTTTTGCAGTCTTGAAATGCAGAAGATAAACTAGCTTGTAAGTAATTAGATGTCTGTATTTCTTTGGTAGAATTATACTCTGGGCAGATCTGGCCAAAGTTGCACGTAAGCAACAAGTATGGGATGTCTGCCGTGCAGCATGCAGATTTTGTCTCTTCTATGATGATACTTCATTCAGGAAGATAATAAAACCTAAAAAATGTAAGTGAAAAATTATTTTGAATGTTCTAGAGGAAGTAGTTAATAGTAGTTAGTAGTTACTATGTTCTTTCCTCCTGATCCCAAACTTCCCTGAGACTCAGGTCTATCAGTGGGTGTTGGCCTACATGGAATATTCTTTCTACCTTGGAATCTAGAAATATGTTTCTGTGTTTTTCTGTTGAAGCTATACATTGCCTTCAGAAGCATTTCACAGGTGCTAAGGAGAAGCAATTGCACAGAATGTATCTGCCAATCTAAGAAAATAAGTTCACACCTTAATGATGATCTAGGTCCATATTATCCATCTCTGTCAGAAGTTCAACCTCATCCAGGATTTAAACACAGTGAGGCTTTTTCTATTATGTCCAGGTGTCCACTTCTATCAAAACAAGTTTTAACTGGAAACCGTAGGGTGTATTCATATTAATGTAATTTCAGTATGCTCATTATGACTGGAGCAAGTTCTTTGCTGCATGTTCTGAAGTTTCTGCACAAATGCAGTGAAATCACAGGCAACCAACACTTCAGCATTCATAGGGAAGAATGGGTTTTGATTGTGAGAAATTGTACTGATGAAAAAAATCATTTAGTGAAATAATTATAAATATTTACTTGTTAACTTAATGGGTAGAGATTTTTAAATTTTAAAATGAATGTGATTGTTTTTCTGATCTGCATTATAAAAATAATGAATTCGTTGATTGATTTGTAGCACAGAAGAATAAATCTAGTACAGCTGTGATGCATGATGGCCAAGATGAAAGCTTACCAAAAGAGTCATCACTACCTGCTAAATCGTTCTCTTTTGAAAGAGATTTACTCAGGGTATTAGCAGAAATAAGAATCATTAACGCAGAGGTAAATAAATGACATAACAATTCCATGACAATTCATGTTTTTTCATTTAGTTTTGGTTTACGTATAATTTTATGTATTAATCTTAAAGCATTTAGTATTTTCTAATTTTTTAAGAGGTAACAGCACTAAGTCACAGTCTATTTTCACAATGATAACCTGGGTAAGAAATTTATTTCTCTGTATCTTTCCAGGCAACTATTGATTTATTAAGGTTGCAGGGAATTGAACTGAATGATCATGCTGTACCTCCAGAAGACAGAAGCCAGTATCATCCGGGATACATTTCACATCTTCCTGAAACTTATCCAGCAAATCAAACGTACAGGTGCTTTTCTTTAATATATAAAAAGACTTGGGGATTTTAGCGTATAGCTGTTACCATGCACAGATGATAATTGCAACAATTATAGGCTTTATTGCCTTAAAAAAGACATTACTGTTTTAAAAATTAATCTAGCATTTCAGATCATCCAGAGAGATCTTTGAGTGTAAGACTACATGCAGTTGCTGAGTGAATGGGATGCCTCCTTAACACTTGAGTGGAATGCCTTATTTGTGTCTGTGTTCAAGTTGAGCCCTCTCATTGATATTTAATGATTTCTGTCACTGATGTGTGGATTCACACATGCACTTTTAGAAAGCCGTGTGGATGAAGAATGACCTATAGCCACTATTTTTTAACCTGATAGCATTTGAGTGTCAGAGACTATTCATTTTATGTTGATACTAATTACTTTCACAAGTCATCTTCTCATCCAAGTAAAACAGAAATTAATGGGTGCAGATTTAATAAATGCAACTTGAAAGTGATTAAAGAGGTTGTTACTATTGAATGAGATGTACTTCTGCATATTTAACAGTATGATAATATTCTAGTGCTGAAGTTTTGGAGTAACATCTTTATAATTTCATAGTGTGTGGATAGACTCCTTATCACAGTATGCTATGGAAAACTTTCAACGTGCAGCTGAAATAGGAGAAGAGCTGGATGAAGCCTGGATTGTTCACAATGCTGTGGTTCATGTCTTAAACTACAACAGACACCTCATCTCATCAGGAAGACAGAGGGAAATTATTGAGTATCTGCAGGCTCTTTTTGGGGCCATGAAGACTGTTGGGCACAATGGGTAAATTTGTTTGGTTATGCACATGCTCTTTTTTTCTACAACAGGAAAAAATAGATCACCTTGCTCTGTGAAAGACTTATTGGTGAATTTTATTTGTGGTAGAGAAACTCTGATTGTGAAGGTTTAGGAAATTTTTTTATAACTTTTAATTTTTTTTTTTAAATTACATTTTTCAAGTAACATGTATTACTCCTGTCTTCCCCTTACTTTGATGTGTTGTAGCTTTTCATTTTTGTTTTATTCTACAGAAGTACCACAGTTTTATTGATGCTATGTAATGCTTTGGCTCGGGGCTTAATTCTTCCTTGGATTCCAAAGCCAAAGCTCGTTGAGATGAAAAAAAGTGATTCAGCAGCAGACACAACCATAAAAGTTGCAGCTAAGAAACATGAAAAAGCCAAAGTCCTCCATTGTTTTTCAGTAGATCCCAGTGGACTTCCGGATATCAAAGCTGCCTTAGAGGTACAAAGCCTTCCTTTGATCTGTTGTCATATCTTACAATTCACATTAAGTTAATTGTAGAAATATTCCCTGAAAAACAACCTACAATCTTTCAAAGTCATCATGCAAAATGCACACTGAAGTTCCTCACCAACTGCATCTGAGTACTGTGAGTTCCACTTGTTGTATGGGTTGACTTATTGGAGGTGGATTTAGGTTTAGAGTATACATGTGCAATACACAATGGCGTGTTCCATACTAAACAGCTAAACAGCTTTCTGTGTTCCTCCCATTTCTCTTTTTTTTTTTTCCTTCTTGATTTCAGATTTCTGAATTTGCCCTAAATCTGACAACTGGATCTCTATGTGATGAAGCAGTACCTATTGCTGTCCAGCAGCAGCTCATTGCTACATGGGTGAAAGCAAAGCAGTTAAATCAGCAGCAGATTGGACATAAAATTGGGACTGAGGAGGAGGTATTATTTCTCTGAAATTCTATATAATGTTGAAATGTTGATTTGAAAATAAAAATTAAAAATTAAATTCATAATTTCCATCATTATTAATATAATTTATCAATGTGACTTTCTTCTCTATATTGAATACAATACTGAAAATAAACTTTGACTGTAGTTTCCATAAGTCTTTGTGGAATACCAAAAATGTGTATGTGAGTCTCTGCCTCCTGTTTTTTGCAGCTAAGTGTTTTTAATATTGAAACTGTAGTAGTTTCGAGTTCACAGTATTACTTAAACATTAAACCCCCATTTTAAGGTCACAGTGAAGACAGGCAGACTTGCTTAATGCAAATTTTTGGAGGTTTTTCAAGAATAGTTATTACCATCTGATCTCAATTAATGTCCATAATAATCTTTAACTAGCAAAAGGAAAATCTGTTATTGGGAATTTTTTATCTCTGTTTAGAATAATGATGGAGCACAAAATCCCATGTCAAGAGTTCTTGTTGGTCTGGAAATGTATTCCTGCAATGGCTTAGGCCTCATGGATTTCACTTTGCCTGGCTTATCACAGGTATTTACTTTTGTTATATTAGCTCTCAAGTCTTAAGAAATGGCAAAGTATAAATGTGCTTTCAGTTTCCATTTTGGAGAGAAGAAAAATTGATTTTTAAACTTCTATAAAACCAATATTAGCTCCAAAAGTTTCCATGAGATTGACAAGTAGAAGATTCTTGGGCTGAATGTTTCAATTTGTCCAAAACCCAGCATTAGAATGCAAGTATTAGAATTATTTTGAAATATTTAGAACATTTTGAATGTTCTTTAAACTTTCTTGTTTTCTAGATTGTGTTATCACATAGTTGTTCCAGGTGAGTTGTATGGAATGCACAGCTGTAAGCATGAGCTACAGAGAGGAGCATGAGATTTTTAACTTTTTTTTTTTTCCCTCTTTTGCTTTGTTTTCCCTTTCTTTTTCCCCAGTTAGTGAAATTGACTTTAGAATGCAGTTGGTCAGATTCCTTGGTGGAGTTGCAGACACTGACACGACTTAGCTACTTTGCCTATGAGTGCCATGACTATGACACAGTGACCACTTGTTCCAAAAGGATCTTGCAAACAGATGAGATTTTTTTCCGCAATAAAGACACTAAGAAACATGAAGTGTAAGTACATGGAATTTTACTTGGTGCTGTGGCTTGCCTGAACTCAATTTTGAAATAAGGCTGTAGGCAGCTCATCACTTAATCAAAAGTGAGAGAATGTTATTTACAAAGAAACAGCACAGTTAGAGGAGAAAGTGAAGTTTTCATACTTCAGGTCATTCTGTCATTACCATTTACTTCAGTACCTCACCCGATGTTTCAACTCTGCAACACATCCTGAGTAAAAGGCAGTGTGAGATTGCAACTGTGAGCTCAATTCATGAAGGGAGGCCAAAGATCATATATGTACATGCATTTGAGAGTCTTCCTGGGCAGCATTTCTTTTCTCGGTGTCTTGCAATCATGGACTTTCCACACTCTTTGAATTTCCAAGCTGAAGGGAGCTTATTACAGGTCTTTTCATGATGCAAATTGTTTCTAGCATTGCACTGGCTCTAATGCACAGAGGGTCTACACAGAACATAACATAAATCTTTTGGCTTTATTCAGGCCTGGTTACAGAATGAGAAAAGAAATGTTAAGCACTGCTGCCTGTATACAAGGGAAGACTATAATGGAAAATTTGTCTGGAAGACAACATTTACGTGTAGCAGCATCAAAAGCCTTTGTTGAGAGTGCCAGGTATGTTTTATTTTGAGAGAAGACTAATAAAGAACAAACCTCAAATTTGACTTACAGATGTGGAGATCAACATACAAAAAAACAGTTGTGGGCTGAAATGCTTAGTGAAGGATTTCACAGGTTTCTACAGTTCAGTAAATTTGTCAAATAACTGATCTTGTAATGTCATAGGGTAGAAAAATCGGGTTGGAAGGGACCTCAGAAAGTCTGTAGTCCAAACCCCTGCTCAGTGCAGGGCCAGCTCAGGGCTTTGTCCAGTCTCACCTTGAGAACCTCCAGGAATGGACACTACAGCTTTTGTGAGTAACCTCCCCTGCTTGGCTGTGCTCTTGGGACTGTACTCATCTACATCTTATAGCTGAGATTACATATAATGGAGTACACATGGGGATGCCTAGACCAAGTAAACCTGGATGTTTGTACACAATTCTTTCTTTTGGCTAGAGTGTGATTGTTTTCCTTCATTAAGCTGTACTTTGTTTTCTTCAGGTATGCAGGAGAAGCTGGAAATTATTCCCTGGTCATGTTTGCGGCCAGACACTTTTGGAATGCATGTTTACCTTTGTTAAGCTCTCCATGTGACAGACAGCAATTTAAAGAACCCACTGAAATAATTCTTAAGAGTGTAATTAAAGCAGAATCTAAAAATGAACAAGTAAGAATATCTAATAGGCATTATTAATTCTGCTTATGTTTAGTGATTGCTGGTGATGATAAAGAAAAATTGTGATTTACTCTGAAGCTCTGGGTGCTTTCCTTGAGATGCCTTTCCTAAGAGGGGAAAGTGACTTAATGGTCATCAACTCATACATGGATTCTTACCTGCTTATACACAGCACACATTCAGATACCTAGAGAATCACATATTTTCTCTTCCATTTGATGATTCTTCTGGTTTTAGGCAATTGTCAAACTTTGAGTAGTTTCCTTTGAAATTGATTTTCTGTCTGAAGGACTGTAATGTTTTAGTCCATGGAGCTCACAAAAGGGAATGTTAGAAAACAGCCAAAAGAAAATCCAGGGGAAAAAAATCTGTCTTACTTGGAAAGGATGGTAACAGATCATAAAAAACAAACTCAGGAAAAGATATGACTAAATTAAGATTCTCCATACCTGTAGACTGAAACTTCTCTTCTACCCCCAAAAGGAAATTTTTGCTTTTCTTATCTTCAGTTTTGAACAGGCTATTTAGCACTTTGGCAATGGGAAGTAATTGCCCGTAGGCAGAATTCTGAAGGTATAGTTATTGGCAAGGGTGATATCTTTAAAACCAGTAAGAAGGAATACTTCATCTTATCTATATAATGAACTTAGTACTTTTGGAGTCATATTAACCACATTAGTTCACGTGTAAATGAAACAGAAGTACAGTAATATTTAAACACACATATTAACTAAAAGATAAAGAGCTTATTTTAAAAACTTTTTTGGGTCTTTTTAGGAGCAGAAAGATACACTGCCTTTGCATCAGTGGATTACAAAGGATTTTCAAAGCATTGGGTTATCAGCTGGATGTTTCCTCACAGGCATGTTTTTCCTTCTTTTGAATTGATAGCAAAGAAACATCACTGCTTCATAAAATCATTCCAATTCTACATTATATTAATAAATAATTTTAATATACTTCAAAGATGCTGATGGAGATCTGGCACTAAGATCTTCCCTGTATGGATTATTGTTCCATATATATGCTGATAAAGCTGATTGGGAGACAGCACTAAAAGTCCTGGATGAAGCTATTCAAGTTTTGCCTCAGACAAAACACAGGCTGTAAGTTAATTGTCTTATTAAAATAAGCATCCTGATTCTTGAAGTATAAAACTGTGGAGCTTTTGTAAATTTTGCATTTGATAAATAATATCATTAGTTTTTGTCAGCGTGTCAGTTCTTACAGCAGAAAACATTGTTGTGTCTTTTCAATGAGAGACATGTTGGTATTGCTTCTTATCCACAACCTCTTCCTATTTGTAAAGTTAATTTTTTGAAAACCAGAATAGAACTAGTATCTCACTTTTGCAAGAAAATAGGTACATTAAATGTAGCTATATAGCAGAAACTTACATTTTCCTAGTCCTAAAGATGTTGATACTGAATGGGTATAAATTACCTAGGGGTACTGTTCACATAGTATTAACTGAGCCCAAAGATACATTCCTTTTTATGTCATTTTATATATTTCACATCTCTATGATGTCGATATGAACTAGCTTATCTATCCTACTCACAAAATTACTTTACAGGTACAGATGCAAGTAATTTGCTTTTTGTTTTTTATCTTTTTCTAGCCTGATTTTCAAACATATGGTTACAGTGAAGGCAAGATTGGGTTGCAATTTTATGACAGACATTAAAAAATTCAGAGATGAAAGTGAAGATTATTTGTCACAGATGTGGTATCATTTGGTAACAGTCTCCAGAAGTGTGGTTGGACAGTTAAGTTCTTTTCAAAATGCAATCATTGCTTCACAGGTTTGTTGGTTTTACTGTATGTTCAAATGCTGGCAGAATGATGTTTCTTGAGGGATTCACGGGATTGCAAGTTACGTGAAGGATATAATTGAGTTGGTAGGAGGGCTGTATACTTGGCCATTACTTCTGTAACTTTGAAATTGCTCTTCATTTGGGAAACTATATGGTTGAATCTTGCTATCCAGTAAATTCAGTTGAGCCTTGTCAAAGGAAAACATCTAAGAGCAGCCAGTTATAAGAAGTTTTCAATAAAATTAATTTTTTGCTTTTAAAGTTTTCTGTTATATTCCATTGAGTTTGACTCTGATTATGTGATGCAAATAGAACTACTTACTGTCTAATTACTATTTTTTGCTTCTGTTCACACTATATTGAACATCCAAATTTAATTTTGATAGTTTATATCACCAAGTCTTCCTGTATTACTTCTATAGAAACAGGAAGATGAATGGCAGAAAGTTGATTATCTGATGGAATTTGCTGAGTGGCTGTACTGTAACCAGTTTCCCCTCAATGATGTTGTTAAACCTCTGGAATTGGTGGTGGATCTTTTGCTACATATGAACTTTCCTATCCAGTCTTCACAAGAAGTCGGTATGTAAAAGAAGTGTTATTCTTTAGAGGACTTTCTCAGCAGCAGTGAGAGACATTTTTAATTTATAATTTAGTTGCCACAAAGAAAGACACCCACCAGGCTTTATATATAGCAGTTTAGGATTGATTCTTCAAAAATTACTTTCAAAGGATTTTTGCTTTTAAATAATGTCTTGGGATAGACCCAAAAGGCCCCTCTGAATGACAGATGGCCCCCTCTCCTCTCTCAAAAGGGAGGAGAGGAAGGAATAAAGAGATTTATGAGTTTTGAAAAATTTGGAATTATTTTAATAGAGAAGAAAATAATAAAGTGAAAAAAAAAAAAAAAAAGAATAAAAGGTATATAATGTATACAAAACCATATCAGGCTCCCAGGATGACAGTCAGGTCCCCGGCAGACACATCTCACTACCCAGTTCGGTGTCATCAGCAGACTTGATGAGGATGCTTTTAATCCCATTGTCCTCACAGTTTTAATTTGTCTGCAACATGACTTAGGTAGCTGAAATAAATGAGTTAAACCATCTTTTACACAGATCTATTTTCAAATAGACTAAGTTAAAGTATCTTTGCTGAGGATTTAATTTCTGTTTCAAACATGCATCATTTCATATACATATGTGTTATATTTTTCATTGAAAACATTCTACAGGTAGCACTGCATCACTGGAAGAGGACCATCAGTAGATTGGTTTCTGTTTTTTTCCAAAAGTATTGTCATTTTCAATTCAGAAATTCTAATGCTTAAATAAACACTTAAATACGTATAACAGAAAAAATTTAACCAAAATTTCTGCCTGCAGAAAGTCTGAAGATAGACATCGGAGCAAGTGATGCCATGCCCCAGATTAATTTGGAAGTTTGTAGTAACATTAAGCAGCTGGAAGCTTTGTTCAGAGCACAGACATTAATGGCTTTAATTTCTGGTCCTAGTTCTCCTTTTCATCAGCAGCACTGTTTGATGGCATATGCTTGTATCATCCGGATCTGGCAGGTGAGTTTCTGTAAGATTGTTACATTATAATGTGCCAGCTAGTCAAATTATGTTTTAAGCCTATCTTTAGAATTCCTGAGTTTATAGTGTAGTTACTGTACTATCTCAGATTTAAGGATTAAACAAGACATTGGATAAAAGCAGTGGCTTGTTGTTTCTTTGGAGTACGTTCATACAATGTCAAAGGCTCTCAAATTTTGTAGTTTTAGTTGTTAAAGAATCTCTGTAGTGGCAGAATACATGCTGCAGACATTGCTGGCAGTTCTGAGGAATGGTAATTACAGCTGTACCTTCACTTAAGCTGAATCAAAATGGCTGCAAGGAACTGTGGGACAGCTAAATGCAGATAGGCAGACCATATTAATCAATTACTATTTTTCTAATCACTTTCATTTTCTCAGTATTTCAAATCAAATGAATCTTTATTTTCTCATTCCTATTTTAAATGGGTATTGAGAGTCAACAAAAATCACAGAAAAACAATTAGATATTAAAAATTTCAAGTGATTTCAGCTATCGGAGCTAGCTGTGGGACAGTGACAACTATTGCATGCACGCAGAATTTTTCAGTGGATGCTTTCATATGCTTAAATATTTAGAAATTTCCATAATATTCACTAGTAGCACTGTAGAAGACAAATGCAGAAGGAGAGTGGCTCTTTGTAGCTGTCAAGATTACTTTGATATGAAATTTGTCCAGATTAATTAATTTGTAACAGATTAAGAAATCTAGACTAGCAGTTAAAAAAAAAAAAAGAATTTGCAAATATAGACATTAAAAAAATAGCAATAGTATTTGTGGGATGGATGATACCTTTTCAGCTGATTAAATGCTTTCTCATGTTCATCCTAAATGCTTGTACAAGCATCTAGGAGTCTTTGAAATTTTAGCTTTCTGAAGAAAGCTCTTATGTGGATGTTACAAGATGTGTGACAGTTTTTAACAGCTCTAATGATTTACGGTGAAATATCATTATTATTAGAAATTGACATTATTGTTGAAAATAATTAACTGTAATTATTTGGTTGTCTAGGTGGTGTTGTCAGCATCAGAACATATCACAAAGGAATTACCAAAGTCTTCACAACTTGCAGCTCCTCAAAAGGCACAGTCAGTAAACACTCCCAAAAAAGAGAAAGACAAAAAAAAAGAGAAACAAGTAAGAACCCCTTTTCTGTGGAATTAAAACAATCATCTCTTCCTAAGAGATGTTCCCCTGGGCTCATTTTTTGAATATTTCTGGTGTTTTCCTGTACAGATTCCCATAAACTGTGGAGAACTTCTCTGTGAGCCTCTGTATCTATATAACATACCTTCAGTCTTGATTGCATGGAGTTAACACTTCATAAAGTTACAGATTTTTTGTGTTTTCTTTTTGTTGCACTGGTCAAAATCCCACTGCTCTGGAAACGACGCAGTCTAAAAAAAAAAAACAAACTACTAGCTGATAACTTTTTTTTTTAATTTAGCTAAATATTTTATACCAACAAGAATGATAATTTGGTCTCATAAATAATCTTGGTTTTCATTATAGGCTGAATTATCTGTTGTGAAAGAAAAGCCTAAAGGGAAAGAATCAGTTCATACCTTCCCAGCAAGTGTGGAAGAATGGGCTCATTATGACTGTCCCAATGAAATAAGAGATACTTTTAAACAGAAAACAAATAGTTATGGTATTAACTGGGATAATTTCCCAAAACCTGTAAGTATACTTGTCAAATTTCTAGAGCATTTATTACTTGAGTAAAAGTGAGCAACAGAGAACTGTGTTGCATTTCAGTTTTTCTGCTGAAAAGAGTATGTACAGACAGTTGGCAAAAATACTTTTATTCATTAATACTTGACCCCAAGTTCTTAAATGAATGTAAAGAATAAATTTCCTGGCTTTCTGTGTACCTAGCTGCTTTTTCAGCTTAAAAGTTCATGTAACTACTTTATTTTTGGATAGTAGAATTTGGAACTGAATATGTATAAATTAAATTCAAATTTAATCTCTAGAAGATGGGTTTTTTTCAGTACTGATTGGAAAAAAAATTTCTTTTCAGATGTGCACTTTATATTTTATGGACCTTTTATCTAAAGAATTACAGAAAATTTTTTGCCCCCATTTGATTCTTCCCATCTATCAGCTAGCTGAAGTTATTGCTAATGAAGTTGTGGAATGTAGAAGTCTGTCTGATCTCTATCATATTCGGTTTGTACCCTTTTTTTATCCTTATTTATTTGAAATGAAAGAGAAACTGAATAGAGTGGTCCATCTGTTAATACTTCATTAGATAACAATGATTTAGTGACTTACAAATTTTAATGGTTTTGATTTCTTTTCAATCCTTTTTTATACATTTTAATAGAGTTTTGATGAACTGGTTTGCTTGTGGAGTGATCTGTTACTAAGTGCAAGCCCCATAAGCAGGGGTGAACCAGATTATGAACTGCAGCCACTTTCATGGAAATAATTTTTGCAGCACCTTAGTGTCGCCAGACTGAAAAAAAGCAAATTACAAACAATTTCAGTAAAATTATTTTAAGTACTCAAAAGGCAGACTCTGACCTTGCATCAAAATATATATAGTCTTTAGCTTAAGAACCCAACTAAGTATTCCCATTAAGTACATTTTATTCTATAGATACCTTGTTGCTTGTATAAATAATTACCCCTAAAATTTTGATTCAAAAATACTTAAGACACATGGAATGGCAAATTATTGCTATCGAACCATTTCATGGTGCTCTTTTGAAATGTGTATTTGCAATAATTGGTTGCATAATTCCTGACAGTTTGTGGAATGCCACAGAATCTGTTTTTAAATGCCTGAAATCAATCCCACATAACAGATGAGACAACACACATACATTTGAATATTTATCTGGGTTGCAAACTGATTACTCAGTTACTGTCTTTAAAGATGATTTACTAAGAGGAAATTGATTTGCCAAGCACACTTTGCCAGACAAATTCTTTGTTGATGTCTCAATATTTGTTTTTATTTTGCAATATTTTATTTATATACATGACCTAGTTTTTATAGATGATCAGCTATGTGTACATGCATATATTACTTCCTCATCAGTGCAGAAAAGTAGGTTAGTGCACACATGTCTGGGTTTTTTCTGTGCTATAGTGAGACCATTTTACAAATACTTTTTCCATATTGATGTTGCTACTAAAAAGATAAGGGCTTGTAGGATGGGTTGGGGATATTTGTGGATGCTCTGTGACTGGAAGTATTCTGAGTGAGTTAGACAGGACTTTGAGCAGCCTCATCTAGTGAGTGATGCCTCTGTCTGTGGCATGGTGGTTAGATTAGTTCATCTTCAAAATGTGTGCTCTTTAAAGATGCATGTTTATTTGAAGCAGCATCTGAAAAATTAGGATTGCTTCACAAAAATTTCTTCTTTTTATTCCTAGAATTGCCCTTGTCTGTTCAGATCTAAAACTAGATCAGGCTTCTTTGTATCATGAGAAAGCTGCTGGAGAAGCCCACATTAGTGAACTGGAACAAGTAATGTATGTATTTTCACTGCAGAGACTTTCACTGCAGAGATTTGGGTTTTTTCCCCTACAATTGAGTGTGGTTGGGGAGGTTGTGCGAGGAAGTATTAAAAAACGTCACCTCTTAACAGAAATTTGGTATGTCATCTGTGCCAGAGGATTCTGCATATGGTTGTCTTATGTCTATCCACAGAATAAGTGTATGTAAAATTTCTCAACATACTAATACATCATTATAAATTACCTTTAAAATATACTTTATCTTTTCTTTCTTATGATTTAGGTGTAGGCAAGCGATTGCAATGAAAAAAGAAAAAAGCATACATACTGGGACAGAAGAAAGAAAAACATATTTTGGAAATGCTCATCTGAATAGGAACGGAGAGGAGGATACCCTTCCTTCAAGTGAAAAGGTCTTCATTTCTACTTCAGTTTCTTTACTAAATTGCTCTTCGCTTTTATTTTAACATAGTTACTATGTTGTTAAATAATTTTATACTGGAGAAAGGATTATAAAATACAAATCTCACAATAAACCTGCTTTTCCTGTAATACAACGTTGAACTTCGAAGTAAAAAAATAGAGCTTGTCTGTGAGATATATCAAGCATTGAATATGAGATTTCATAAACATTTTTATTCCATCGAGTTACATTTTTAAGCATATGACAGTGTAATCGTTTTGGTTTTTTTCCCAGTTTTTTGAGTTAGATACAGTAACAGGAAAAGGACTGTGTGCACTTTCTTTCCCATACTTATGGATAGAAAAAGCTGAAGTATTAATTCAGCTAGGCTTGTATCAACCAGCAAGACTTCTCCTTTCAGAGGCCCATGCTGCAACTCAGGTACATCAGAAATAAAATAGAAAAGCAAATAATAAAACATACAGAAAAGATGTTTGGTTTGATGCAGTCATTCCTCATAATAATCAAACTGAAAAGCTAAAACTTCCTGTTCCCCAAATCTGTCATTTGAGTTTCAATGTATAATTGTGCTTTAGTCCAACTTTATGAGAAGTGTCTGAAGTGTCTGATGATCTATGTCCACACCTATTTTTTAAAACCAAGTTAGAGATGTTCTGAAGAGTGTGTCTACCTCCGTCTAGACAACATTTAGATCATCTGAAAGTCTAGTAATTTTGAGTTTTGTTCCTGTTTTACTGCTGTGTTTTTGCAAACAGCCACTGGTACCGAAATTATGACTTAGAATTCTGACAGACCTGAAATGAGCATCCGTGTGCTCAACTGAACATCTAAACAACACTGCAGAGGACTTACATTAAAGATATTCTTCCTGTGTCTGCCATTCTCCATTGCAGCTCTCTTCTTGGTTATACAGGTTACTGAAACAAATCCCTTCATTAAAAATAAAATAAGAAAGATAGTTATCCCATTATTTCACACATTTTTCTCACATAAGAAAAATTGCCTGAATATATTTGGAACTCGATGATCTTTAAGGTCCCTTCCAACCCAAACTATTCTATGATTCTATGACTCTATGAATATAAATAGAAATGAATAGCAATAGTAGATCTTTTGTACACAGATTGCATATCTTTTTTGTTTTAGGAATTGAGGGCCCCATATGATGTATCACGGTGCTTGTACCTATTTGCTGTGTTGGCCAACCTGGAGAAAAACCACGGACAAGCTCAGGCACTCCTGGAGAAAGCCCAACTTCTGGGAGGCAGTGAAGCATTTTGGTACAACAGCACTCTGAGTCTTGTAGAGGCAATTCTAGAGGAGGACAGGAAAGGAAAGCAGACTATGGTAAGGAATTTATTTTGTGTCATTTGCAGTTAATGTTGTTTTTTTCTATTGTGCATTTAACAAACATTGATTACAGATTCCAGTCAGATGGAGGTGATTAAGAAAGAGATTTTTGCTTCTGGAAGTTCAGGATGGTTTTATGATAAGCTGCCTATTTTTCTATAGAAACAAGATCAATTGCAATTCAGGATATTTAACTAAATCTCAGAGATTATTTTCTTTGTTAGAATGCTTTAGAACACTGACAATTCTGTCAAAATTCCTGAGGTTTTTTTCCATATTTAATAAATATTGTAACTTTAATAATTATTTTTTACTATTTACTTGGGTTTTACTAGTAAAGCTATCAAGAAAAGATGTGTGATGGTGTGGTTTTTCTGCTCTGTTGTTCTGACCAACCTAACTGTAGCAGGGCCTATCTGTGGCTGAGGTTTCGAGCATCATCTAAGGGAGATTTAATTCAAAATTATTAATTCAGGACAGCTTCAAAACTATAATTGTATAAGGCTTACTTGCAGAGGAATATGCCTGTGAGCATAGATAATAATGCAGGAATCTGTCCCTAATACTATGGGCAAACTCTGGAACATCTGTTCATAATCTCCCTTCTTCCAGGTTGGGTCTGTTGTCCCTTTTTTTTTTTACTCTGGTCCTCTAAAATGAGTCTGACTTTATCTTCCTTCTTTATGCGTATGTGCTCCATTCACTTCTTCATGCCAAAACACCAACACGTGATCATAACTCACACTTTCTTTACTGATACACAGTTGATAAGAATCACATCTTGGGGAAATATTGGGGAAAGATAATTAGATATGTTAAACTTTCCAAATAAAAGATTAAATTTATACACAGACATTTAAAATTGAGTTAGGCAGTTTCTGGTGTTACCTGCAGGCCTGTGAGATACTGGAACACACCATAAATGTGCTCAGATCTACTTTACTGAAGAGACCTAACAGGCAGTTGGAGCTGAGATATTTTATTACATCCCTTGAATCCAGGTAAATGTTTTTTCTCTGAAATACACCTGGCTTCTACTGTGCTGCTACATTGCAAATATACAATGAGTTTTACCATTTGGCTTTGTTTTAGTTTGGTAAATTCTGTGATTTCTGAAATCTTCATAGGAAACCTGTTATTCTTTTAAAAAATTTAAATTGCCTTTCCAATTTCTTCAGTCTTGTCTGTAGCTCCGCTATTACAGAGGAGGTTCCTGCTGTGCACAGTTGGTAATGTAGGTTGCCCAAAGGATGTGTGTCCCTCTGCTGACTTGCTATTTGAGCAGATATTCCCACAAAACTGCAGTATCAAAGTATTTCTCTCTCATTGTGATCCCACAAGTCTTCTTGCTGTGAAACTGAACGATGGTTTAGGTTACATAGAAATCACTGCAGAACTCTTAAAACGTCTTAGTAGCAGAAAAGAAGTAGATTTACACCTCCTCTCTTTGTGGGAATGTGAAACTTTTGGATTAGAAAGGGAAGACAAGTCTTCTCAGCTCAACTCCAGCTGACAGATCAGGCCAAGGCAGTATGAATAGTGAAATATGTAGAATATGTGGCACCCCAATTCTGATCTTCAAACAAAATATTTTGATCTTTTATTAGGACCTACTATAATTCATAAAGCACAGATTTTAGGAATAAAGAGCCTTCTTAAAATTTTCTATTTAAAGGAAAGAGAGCAGGCTGTGCTTTCTGAGTGCTGTCTTGTGCTTAATTTTTCTTCCTAGGAAAACACTTATTGAGGTACATTTTGCCCAGGAATATATGGCAGTTAACGCTGAGCCACATATGCTACAGGAATTGTACAGAAAATTAGTTCAAATTGAAGAGGACTTCACTTCTTGTGGGCATAAAAACTGCAGTGCTGAGATAATGCTGGAGGGTGCAAACATTCACAGGTAGGAATATTTCTGATGAAGATTTTTATTTAAGCTACTTCACAGAGTGTCTTGTTTACATAGTACAGTTAAAGAGCAAGTGATGTCACCAGGTTTTATGTCTTGGTGTCACATGTCTATTTGCATTCTTGACGTGTTCTGTATTCAGAGAAATGGCATAGAATCAAAGATTCCTCTCACTGAACACGGAGTTAATTGCACCCTTGTATGTTTTTTGAGGCCAAAGCTAAGTATCACTCTCTTAAGTCAGTTTTTTTACTTCCTGTTTTTAAAGGAATTTTGGCAATCACACCAGTCATTCTCTAGTATTTATATGCTTTTCCAGTTCTTACTGTTGAAATGGTTCTCTAGAAATTGCTGCTAATCTATAAACCATGGTATGCTGTGACTCCCAGCTCTTTCCACGATGTACCTTGAAAAGAAATGGTCTGTGAATGTTCACTCCTCCTTTTGAACAAAATGTACACATATCTTCTGCTTTTCTATTAATATAACCTATTAATCTAATTATTTTAGTATGCGTGTTCAATATTGTTCATGTTATTGAAATTGTTATTTACATAATTTTCTTTGGGTTTCTGTTATTTTCAGGATGATTGCCAAGAAGGAAAGAAATGAAAAAATAAAACGTGGTCACTATCTAGATGCTTATAACTTAGCTCAGAGGGCAGTGTACAAAACAGAGGAAGTGTTTCATAATGTTTGCAGCTTGTTTGCAGTTCATGAGGTATGGAGATAAATGGAAAAGAAACCTAGTTTAGTTGTTTGCCTCTTCTAGATAAAAGAACTGCAATATTCTAACTTATCAGGTAAATTTGCAAGAGTATTTCAAGTTAGAATTTTACTTTCTTTTGTATTTCAGATGACAAATATTAGTATTCCATTGATGAGGCACCTAGCTAACAGGAAAATAAATCTTGTAGAAATTCTTTTGGATATTTTTCATCTTGTTGCTACTGAGAAAAAGCTTGAACAAGTGGGAGAAGCATCATCTCATAAAATTGTGGAGGCATTCATCAGGAGAACTGCCGAAGATGATGCAACAGAACGCGTAATACAAAATGCTTAGTCCTGTGATTTGCATATAAAAGATCTAACAGAATTTCCCAGGGATGTTCTCCATAGCAGAATTTCAGCTACTGAACGCATGGGTCCAGTCCACAGATCATTCATGTAGTTCTGCAGCAAAAATATGAAAGAGTTACAGGGAAATTACTTGAGGTTTTGTAATTGAAGTCGCTCTTTAAAACCATTAGTTTAAAGCAAAACCACCTGGCTGAGCTGATGACTAAGAGTATGAGATATGCCCCACTGGATCAGAGCAGTAATTTTTGCTCATTATTCTGTCTCTGACAATGACAACAGGGAAAGCTGTCACAGGTGGGCACAGTATCCCCACCAGTCTCCTGATACCCTCTCAGTATCCCATGTTTTGCTCAGCTCTGATTGATGTCCTTTTATGGATGTTACACTGTACTTTTAAGAAAAAAATATTTTAAATGAATTTGCATTGAATTTGTGTTGGTATATATTAGCAAATAAATAGAAATTTCTTCTTCCAGGACTGGAATTGCATGGAATGCTCTGTGGGTCACATTGCACTGGCTCAGTTAGCAAACATCCAGAGTCTTTGCAAAGGCTGTCCTGAGATCAGATCCAAATGCCTGTATCTCACTGGAAAAACTCTTCATTTACTTGCCAGTAGCACAAATCCTGTATATTCAGCGATTTACTGGGAGCCTAATGTTATGGTATGCATTCTTTTCTCTATTTAAATTCTATTCCTATGTGTAAAGTTTGTCTACCTCATTGTTACACTTGTGTAATGCTTCTCTTTATTTATGTGTGTTTCATGTGTGGGGCTTTTTGAGTTTCTATTAGTCATACTCTCATCATAACACATGCCTGTTAATACTGCTAAGTCTACAATCTTAAAATGTCTTTTAAGACAAGTTCCATTTTCACCTGGACTTTCACAGACAAAATTAAATTAGCCATACTTAATGGAATTATTTGTCTTTTTTATTCTGCAATGAGTAGGGAGAAGCGAAATTGGATCTTGCAAAATCTTCCCTCATTCCAACAGAATGCAGAGAACAGGAAGCACAAGATGGCAGCTTGTCACCTGGCAAACATCACTGTGATAAGCACAGGAGGAAAATGGAGGAATTAAAGGTATGTGAGGATATGTGCTTGCATTCAAATTTGAGTGCTTTCTTTTTATGTAATAACTGTCACCTTTTCAATTCTGTTTGAAGTGGTAATGGAGATGTTTGTAACAAATTTGATCTTACAAAAAAGAAAACAAAGCAACCAAAACAAAATATAAAAAATCTCTAAATACCTGCCTCTCCCAAAACCCAACTTTGTGTCACTACTCTGCTCTGTGTTGCTGTCCTGCTCCCTAGTACACGCTGCGAGTAGTCCTGATTGAGCTTTCCTGGCTCCTCACAGAAAGAAATGCTTTCTCCTTTTGTGGCTTCCTTCTGACAGAGCATGCAACAGCCTGGGCAAGGTGAACAGGCAGGCAGCTGCTCTCTGATCTGCAAACCTGCCTTTCTAACAAAAAGAAAACAATTTTGATCACAAAATGTTTGTAAAATTCTTACAAACACAAGTTGCGTTGTGTGGTGAGCAATTCCCTGTTAACTGCCACAGTTCAAACCACACTAGGAATTGGGAATGTGCACTTTGTGTTGCTACTGCAATCAGTAAGTACATGAGAGAAAATATTTGTGATTTGTTTATATTAAGTATAGTTAGCTGTCAATGGAAACAATTGTACTGAGAACTGACAGAAAATTCCTTTGTTCTGCCTGGAAGAACTGTTCTGCTGAGCACACATTTTGTATTAAGGAAATTATCTTACTAACATATTTGTTTTTTTCATGTCCTAATGTGTCTGCTAAACAAGTAATCTAGATTTGTGTATTTTTTGATCATGCATTAAGTAAAAGAGAAAAGGAGAAAAAGCATTTGAAATTAAAAAGTAATACTGTTCTAACACAATAGCAACCCATGTATGTATACCAAATGCTTAATATTAATATGAAACTTTTATCATCTAGAAGGAACACAGGTTGGCTCAGAAATACCTTTCTCAATCCAATGAAGCTTTGCTCCAGTGTATGTGTATTGCATTCAGGCATAATATGACCCACATTCTGGCTCCTGCTAGTTTGGAAATGGTTGAATGCTTCCAACAATTTGATCCTGTTACAACCAGCCAGTTTTTGGCACTTCATCAGGTAATGCAGTTAATGTATCAGGCTTCTTTCCAGTGTAAAAAGGATGGCTTAAGTTCTAAACAAAAATAACTACTACAATACCCAAAAAGTTGGTCATGCAGAACACAATATACAATGAAAGGCTTAGTCTGCTTGAAAGGCTGAGTTCAGAATTCAGGCACTTACCTTTTTATGTAGACTTCAGATGACAAAATGCAGGAACATAGATGATAAATGTAGAGGGAGAAGTTACTTCTAGCTCTTTGTATTTAAGAAATCCTAGTAAGTTACTGAACAACTGCTTATATTAGCTTGTAAGTAGAAATAGCAGATTAGCTTTTGCTAATCCATCTCACCTTTCAAGCAGGACACTTTAACATATATTTATGTTATAACAGGAAGGGTATATATATGTATGTATTTTGGGGAGGGAGAATAAATAGATATCAAAATTTTACAGAGCTGTTCAGTGTCTATCACAATGAAGAGTGTCCTTCTAACAACTCTGACTGACACCAGCAGCTCCCAGCTGGCAGCATTGCTGCATCTCCAGAGTCATCTGAAACAAAACAGAAACACAAGTCATCTTCTAAAACATGTGGAACACCAACTGACAGCTTCTTCAATGGTAATTTTCTGAGTTATGGTACTTATTAGGAGTTAATATGTATTTTATATAAATCCCCACAGAGACACATATCTATATATACACACAAATATCCACAAATATATATAATTTTGGTTACTCTTGGAATTACCTAATCTTTTTTGTTCATTTCCTTTAAACTCAAACCAACACAATAAATAGTCATAGCTTTTACTGGGCAGAAAATTCTGCTAATACAACTACTGTCCTGTCCAGAAAGGTTTATATTTGAAGACAAAAAAAATAAAAAAAAGTTTAAGAGTATGTCACTATGTGTTCATGACAACATTATAAAACCTCCTTGTTTGAGATATGGGTTGATTTGGTCATGAATAGAAATACATTTTTATGAGTATGATATGTACCATCCTGCAGTTTTGTTTATGGTAAGCTATCTGTCTGACGTGAGCTGTGTAATTATAATATATTTTCTGATGAAAGAACTGAGATTGGAGTTCATAAAGATCTGTGAAAATAATACTACTTTTGAATTATTGTACAGGCATGGAAAAATCTCTGTATTCCTGTTGAACACTTCAATATAATGGATGAATTGCCCTTTAATTTCCACATTATTCTTCTCCAGCATTCAGAAGACAGGTATAAAATTTGATCACTTTGGTTTAGCATTCTTTTTGTTACAAATATCTTTAAAAATTATTATTAAATAGTCAATCATTTGGTTGTTCATTGGTTTATACTCAGTCTTGCTGCACTTATGTTGTAGGGTAGTAAACAATATGTTTTTCTGTACTTTTGATTTACCCCTTTCTCTTTTATCTCCAGAGGTAGGTCACTTGAAATGTTTCAGGACATTCCTGGCATCCTCCTGAATTCTGTTAATAACTTCCAACTTGCTGCTTTTGCTTTTGCAAGTGTTAGGGGGAGGCTCATACTTAGTTTTATAAAGCCACAAATTGTGGCATTAGTACAATCTAATAATCAACTACTCATAAATTGAGCTATAGCAGCCAACTTTGAGTCAAATAGCCTCTACAACTAACAAGAAACAGATAAAAATCCACCTCACTGGATATATAGCAATGAAAGACATTTTCCTTACACCTTCAGTTGGTTCTACTTTAAATTTGCAGGTTTTAGCATCCCAAAGATTGGGTAAATCTTGCATCATTGAGAGTATTTGTGGGCATTTTAAATTAGAAGGTAATAATTACTCATCTGGTAAATTTTGTTCTTTTAATAAATTATTTGTTCAGCCTTGTTTAAATCAAATAAAATACTCAGCTATTTTGTGCTTTTCATAGATCACGTTTGTACAGTGCATGGATTGAGAAGCCAAAAGTGAGTTCAGCACAGGAAAAAGGAAAACCCACTCAGCCAACAGGTGAGTGCCTCTGCCATTTAAGAGATGAAGATCATTACACTGATATTATAAGTCTAATAACTTTCATTGTTGCAGTCTGTAAAACTGTTAAATAATATTTCAAATAATTGTAGCTTTCATTGATACCAGAGGCAAGTAAATACCTAAATACGTGTGTGTCATTATCAGATATGAATTATCTAATCACCATTTAACATAATTTTTGTTGGCATTTGAAATTCTTGTGAAAGTGTATCATTTCCAAAGAAGACCAGGACATTAGAAACTGATGATATCTATACAATCACTTCTTCAAGTACAAATGCAATATACCAAAAAGAGTCTTAAGATGGTGCTATTCTCTTTTTAATAGTGCAAGCTAAGGTTTCTCAATGTGCTGTGAACCCGGATACATTCCGTACTTTGTTGGAAAAAGTGCATGCTTACAAGCAGCAAAAGATGAAACAGAACATCATCCAAAACTTGCAAGAGTTTGTCTCCAAATGTGATGGGGTAATGCATTTGATTATTTTGGATTTTAAAGGGTGGAAAACTCTCACTAGAAAGCTATCACAAGCAGTCTTTTTGCAGGACTTTTAGTTTATTCCAATTGAAACATCACCAGTCTTCACAGTTATTCAATGCTTGAAAAATGTAATTATGCTTTGTTATCCTCTTACTGTTTTCAGCAGCTCTGAAATACTCTGTAGTTGATTACAATTGAAAATAGATGCACTTGAGATCAATTTACTAGAAAATGTGGTGTAACTCTAAAGTCTGCATTTGCAAATGTACACTGGCTTTCAAAGCCCCAGCTCTCCCAAGGAAAATAAAAATGGGATCACAGATTTCAACCCTTTAATCAAAAATAAAAAACTTAGCCAGAGATGTATTACTGGTTTCCCAGTCATGTCCCTTCACAATTTGTTGCTGTTATTTGGAGCATTACATTATTTTTTCTTTCTGCTGGACTTCTTGCTGTTGAGAAGGATACTAATCACTTAAGCAATAAACATTGATGCCTTGTACAGATTCCTATTGTAGAATATTTTGCAAAAAGCTGAAAGCAGTGATGTTTTGAAGTGAAGTCATTTTGAAACTGACTTTGTGTTTATATTTTCCCTTTATAATGATGTTTCAAATAATTTATCTACATAATACATCCTCCATCCTTGTTAAATAGTAATTTTGGATTCTGTTCTCTGTATGTTATAGGCTCCAACAGACAAAAAAGATAATGGACATGATTTGGCATCCGATTTTGCGGAAATACTAGAAATTATGGAAGAGTATCTGAAACCAGTCATGTCACAGTTTGATTTTTCTGATATCAGGTAATATTTTAAATTGTTTTGTCATCATTTGTGAAGATAGAAACTAGTCCAACAGGAAGAGACCTTCCTGAATGCACGTTTTATATCTAGAAAGATGGTATATGTAGGATATGCAAGACTAAGAAGATTTATTCATATAATGACTGTTGACTATTTCTAATGAGCAGTATTCTCCACCTTGAATTATACAATATAGAATTCAGGATGAGGTATTATAATTTAACTTGTGAAGAGTTAGACTCACAATGTACAGGAACTTATAAAGAAGTTCATCCTCTTTGTAAAATTTCATTGAGATTGAAGCAGTCTCACCTGCTTTTGTAAGTATTATAGCGAGTAGCATTTTCACTGTAATTCCTCTCCCCAGAGTCCCGAGGACGTCAGCTTCAGCAACTGAGCCAGGAAAAACAAAAGTGAAAAACAAGGACACCAAATACACTGTAGTGCAGGGTACGTGTTCTCTTGAGTGTGATATATACCTCTGTGTGTGTCAATATATAGACAGAGATCACAGTCCTTTCACTTTAGATGCAGAGGGGGGAAAAAAAAAAGGGCTTTAGAGAGACAAAACCATCCCTATTCAGTCAAGTATTTTAGTATCTTTCCAGAGGGATTATTTGTACACTGGATGGAGCTATCTCTCTGCCTGTATTTTCAGTCATCCAAACTGTACTTTAGACAGCTAAATAAAATGGCTTTGTTAAAGTCTTCTCAGGCCAAAAGGAAGAACTTTAGGTCTGTGGATGACTCGTGAATTGTGTGTTTTAATGCAAGCCTAATGCTGATGTATGTCCCAAAGGAATCAGCTTGTTTTGGGAGTTCATTTTTTTGCCTTATGGCAGCAAGCAGTGAAGTTTCCCACATAGAAGTTAGTAGAAAAATTAGCATTTGCCTTTACCCGCAGGAGTTTCTGTCTGCAGTCTGGTAGCTGGCTGCTTCCATCATTCTGCAAAGGAGGAATAACTTGTCTTCCACCACTTTATCACATCTCTGTAAGGCAGAAAAATGTTGTCATAATTATGCTTTTTTTTCTAAATAGCAGGAAAAAATTCTTTCTTGCAGAAAGGCACAGTTAGTATTGAATAAGAACTCCTTTACAGCTCTCTCCTCTTTAGCCAAACATTGCTAAGGCAATTTTGCATTTCCAGATATCATTTCCTTAAATAAATTCCTTACACCTGGACTTCAATCTGAAATGGTTAGTTATTAATACAGGGTTGTTTTTTCCCCCCTCTGAAGAATCACAAGTGCATGAGCATAGAAGTTTGACAACAGCTTAAGAGTGATGGTATCAAAAGAAAATTTTTCCATAATACATTCAGTCCACAGTAAGATGGAATTCAGTTGTCATAAAAAAATGTAACTTTTCTCTGTTTTCTATCTACCTTCAATTATTTGCAAGTGTGATTAGAACTACTAAATCAGAAACACATTCTGTTACATTTCTTCAGATGTAGCAGTGGACACAGGGTTAAGTGTTGTGACACTAGGAGATGCATTATTTATGGAATTACCTTTGGAAGCTCTAAGTATCTTTAAAGAAGAAAGAGTAACTTCTATATCCAGAGATTTTTCTCTTCATATTCTCTACAATCGAATACATCTGGCTAAAACAGGTACTATTCCATAAACGTTCTAATGATGATACAGGGAAAAATTATAATTAAAATTTAACCAATGTGAATGGTGTATTGTATTTTGTTGGAAGACTGACACATACAGTAGGTTTCCCCTATTTTAAATGGAATAGAGTACAAAAGGCTTATTTCTTTAATGCACAGGCTGATCATAGTTGCAGTGCAAACTATTTGAAAGGAAACTCTAAATATTAAAGAGTTAGGTAAAACTCAGTAGTTTCTCAAATCACTTGCAAACTTTCAGCTTATACAAATAACAGTTTTAACCACCTTAAAGCTATTGTCAGCAGTACAAAAAACCCAAAAAAAGCAGAAACTAGTATCCAAGGGGAGTGGGTTACAACATAGTTTAGTCTGTTTCTATTATTACATCATAATAAACGATGTTTATTACATACTTGGTAGAACTGTCAGTATCTTAAGAAAATAACCTGTTCTTTTCAATTCCTCAGAGACTGAAGTTAAAATGGGTGTTGAAAAATCTAAAGATAAAAAATCAAAAGTCCGTCAGAAGAAGGATGACAAAATGGTGAATTTTCCACATTTTTTGAAATAAACTCAGTAGAAGCAGCTCTTCTTTTTGTGTAAACAGTGCTAAAGATCTACAGGCAGCTTGCCTGTACACAAAAGTGCATCAGATAAGCTAAAATTCAGGAGGAATAAGTATCACTGAAGTCCATGCAAATTTTGTTCTTGTTGATTTTAAAGAGTTGCTGTTGATTTGTTTTCAAAGAATACTCTACATGTAAAGGTGACATTTTAACTCACTGAGGTGCTTGAAGTCACTTGAATGCTTCCTCCAACAATGAATACAGTCCATTTCATGTAGCATCAGCACAAAGTTTTAAAAGCATGTCTAGATGTATGTAGGCCTCTGTGTCTATATGTGCCTCAACATGTGTGGATAGACACATGTGCATCATAGGTAATGCAGGATAGCTTATGCTTTGAGTTTCCATTTTCTAATTTCCATTTTATTTCCATTTAACCTACCTTCAAATCAGTTGTTTGATACCAAGAACACAATACTGTTAATGTTTGAGACTTCTGCATGTAATACAATGTGTTCTTTTTAATTGCAGGCACCAATTAATTATGATTTTCCAGCTAATTGCTTTCCTATTGATATTCATAATTTGAAGTGTATCCTTTTGCAAGCTACCAGCTAAGTGTATTTGTTCCTTTTTTGTTGCTTATGTTGCATTGTTATTGCACTTAACTATTTATCAGATATTGTGGACCCCTATAATGAAGCAAGAGAGGCAGGTAATCTCTATTAGTTATATATTTTGATATTTTTTTCATTATATATATAAAACAATATTCTGTCCGCAAGCTATCCATGGAATTTAGAAAAGAAGTCTTAGGATCCAATGATGGCCTGAACTCCACTGAATATTATATTTTTATTTTAAAATTATTAAATTAAGATTGCCCAACATCCTCTTTAGCAAGTCCATAATGACAAAATTCTCTTGTTACAGAATCTTTAAGTCCCTCACAAAAAATAAAGGAAATCCTGGCAAAATACCGTGACCAATTTTCACTAAAGTGGGAAGGAATCACTGGTGAAATACACGTTCCAAGGTTTGTTATATCCTCTTTCATGTTTTCCCCATGTTTCTTTCTAAAAACTATCTATTCCCAGAAGCTTCAGTCATAAAATAGGGTCATGTTTTGCTGAGCTGATAAACACATAACTAAACATAGTTAACCATTGCTAACCATTTGTTTTAAACACAGATTCCTGGACAGAATATTTTAAAGATCTGAAATACAGTACCATAAAGGGATTTAGCTGTTTAGAAATATAGGGGGGGAAAAAAAAGAGCTTTTTCATTATGAGGGTAACAGAACAGTGGCACGGGGTACCCAGAGAGCTTGTGGAGTCTCCTTCTCTTGAGACTTTCAAAACATGCCTGGACACCTTCCTGAGTGACCTGGTCTGGGTGTTCCTGCTCTGGCAGAGGGATTGGACTCTCTTGAGATCCCTACCAATCCCTGATATTCTGTGATTCTGTGATGTGAGAATAAATGTACCTTCTGGCATTGTTCATAACTGGTTTTAAGTCCAAGTACTAAATGCTATAGCTTCTGTAAGCAGCTCTAGGATTGCTGCATAGTGCAGGTATATCTCACAGCTTACAATTTCAAACATCTGGTCATGAAACTATTACCATCAGTGGAAATTATTCATAAGAAAGTATTTTACTTTTAAGATAATACCCATAGAGGGATAAAAGGCATCATGAGAGTTCAAGCAGTGACAGTCCTGTGAGCGAGTCAGCACTAGACCTTCCTTTACCACTGCTGGTTTGAACAGTCTATTGAAATCTCCTCTATTTGGGTAAAATCACTCTCTAGTTACTCTGATGTATCTTCACAGCAATTACAAAAGAGTTATCAAATTCCATATTTTTTTTCTGCCCCATAGGCTAGCTAATCGTGTCTCTTCATAACCTAATTTATTTGTATCCCAATAGGTGCATCCATCAATCTCAATGAATTTTTGGCTAATAATTATTAATAGTCCCTGAGTTGTTAACACTTCTCATAGAATTCTTGTTTGCCTCCTTGCTTTTCTTACAAATATTTCTGCAGTAAATAACAATTAAGTGTTTGCTACAGCCAGTTCATGAAAAGTATTCTTGTAAAGTACTAACACAAACCACTTGGCCTTTCCTTCTAGTCAAGCTGAATGGGAGGAGCTGCTGACAAACTGCAGTGCATTTCTCTTCTATGGGATGGAGAGGTTCCTGTCTCATGTTTTACTCGACAGACTGGTTGCTATGAACATCCCAAGTGAGATAAGGAAACTGAAGCATGTTTTTAATTACACTACCTTTTGTTCTAAGTTGTATTTATTTCATGCTGTATCATTATCACAGTATTGATGTTATCATTATGGTCAGCAGAACAAGTAGTAGTTTAAGCTGCAGCAAACTGAACAGTGCAAAAAGCTTTTCATTTCTAAGTGTATTCTGAGTTGCTTCACTGGAGGACTTATAGGAAAATAAGGGATGTTTGAGATATAACTTGGTCCAAATTTGTGGAGAGGAGCTGCAGCAGATAACATCTCCATCCTCCATCTCACAAGGTTTTATAACTACAGAACCTTGTAATTTGGGCCTGAGATAGAGCCTCATTTCCCTGGAAGGAGGGGGAAGATGCTGGCTCAAAGAACTTCCACTTCCTGGCAGTGTAGTAAGCACAGCAGTAACATCCACCAGTCACACACCTATTGCCTAATGTTTCATAGGTTTTTGTGTGATTAATATCAACCATCTCCACTCTTTAGAGGGCTGGGCTCCCTACCTTAGTTGAAATGGATGTGGGAACTCAGAACTGCCACAGAAGCAAGAGGCTGCCCAGACAAAGACTCCAACAATCTCCAGCTGGTTGTAAACCCTGCAATCTGCTCACTCTGCTTTGCTAAGGAATTTTAGAAAAGCTTGATAAAACAGGGATTTTGAAGAACCTTACCTCTGGAGAATTGGGCTCTTGCTGGTGCTTCAGCTGGGAGACACGTAGACAGAGCACAACCAGGGCCAGAGGATGGAGCTGCTGCTTGTCCCATCCCTGGGTTAAACCACATCCTCAGGGCTGAAATCGCACAAACTGCACCTTGAGCTGAAACACAAGGCTCCTGCTTTCCTGCTAAACCTTCCTCTGACCTCAGGCAAACCCCACACAGCATTTAAGTAAGAAATGGTAACACAAAGCCATCACCATACCCTCTCCCCATCCCTCCCGCTGCCTAACCAACCGGGGGGCCAACCAGGCCCCCCAGCCTTTCTCCTCCCACCGT
>VZTY01026371.1:74693-84884 GCA_013400935.1 Turnix velox
AGAATACTCTTCATTTATTTGACTTAATTCTTAAAATATTATATGTTGTTCAGCAAGAAGAAAAAAAATCCTACTAGTTAATGACCAAGGAATAAATTACAGTAGATACAGCTTAGGACATATGAGCTCTCTACTAGAAAGATGTTGGCACAAGCCCAAACAACAAGAATAAAAGCTTCTGAAAATATTTCATCTAGGTGGCACCACATCGTTCCCTTGCTCTATATCCATTCATACAAGAACTATTAAACGCTTAGTGCTATTCCATGTATCAACGCCTTTAAAATATCTTTCTGAATTATGTCCCAGCAACATACAAATCACATTATCAATTAGCTTTAATAACAGAAATGACATTTCATAATATATTTGAGCACGGAAAGAATTGGTCAGCTAAAATTTATGTAATCTGAAAAATGTGAGAAGAAGAAAAATCAGGGTGAAGTTATTGATAGTATTCCAGGACAAGAACATAACTTGAGTAGTCAGTATCTGTCCAAGAAAAGACTTGTTATGCTGCTCAGGATACATGAGTTCCTCCCTTGTCATTGTTCATCTGGCCCTTCCTGGGCTTTTGCATTTATGAATTAGCCTGTGATCTTATAAACTGGCACTGCAGGTGCCTGTTTCAGTACAGCTGCTCAAAACGAAGTAGTAGGTCTCTACACCACAGCCAGATGCATGCACATCTGGATAAAGATTTGCTGGGGTTGAGTGGGAATGGAGAAACACTCTTCATGCATCTGTTGTAGCAAAATGTGAACAACATACTGTGCTTCCATTGCTGTCATTTATGAACAGAAACAGCAGAGCTCTAGCTTTTAATTCTGTGTGGTCTGTGTGGACACCAGGTGGCCGAGAGGAATTTTATTTGGACCTGGACCTTTCTGTGCATCCTGTGTCATGGCTGCAGCTGCTGCCAGGTGTGCATGTTGTACCTGCAGAAATGAGGAAATTCTGACAGGGTGCAGAATGCCACAGCAGCCCATGCCAAGATGTCTATAACCAGCTGTGTCAGTTATTTTTGCCTCTGGTTGTTTTCCTGCTATGCATTTGTGTGTTCTGTTTCCTGCTGCAGACAGAGGCAGAATTTAAGAAGTCTGCTTCCCAAAAGTGATGGAGGTGCTTGGTTTGTTCCTTTGACATGGTCCTATCTGTGCACTGCAGCAGTGTCTATGTTTGTACCAGCCAATTGACTTCTCTCCAGCAAATTTTGTTAGTATTTGCCCTGAATGACACTGACTTTTATTCCATCTGAAAGTATCTATTTAGCATTTTCTGGTTATTAGTATTGCAAGTACTGACACTGGAAACCTAAATGGTACCTATACTGAAATAAATTTGCACTGAGTTCTGCTTCTTCACCAGCATGATTCAAGGGACACGCTCTACATCTGCACTCAATCAAACAGGGCTGTGTTGGCCAATATAATCTAATTGTTTGACATTTTTACAGCAATTCATTGAGACTAAAGAGAGATGACTACATTAATATCTTGATGCAGCTAGATAATAGGTGAGCTAAAACTGATGTGCCAAATTACTGAAAAGCTCTTTTAACGCTCACGCTGCTTTTAACTCTTTATATCCATCTCATTCCTTTGGCAGAAATGTAATAAAGAATAGTACTATTTGTAATACAAATTATTATAATAAAGACTTATAAAAAATGGTCTACCCTTCACTGGTCATTTACAAACAGTATTTCTGAATAATTCAGATGAGAATTATTGTTCATTACTCTGTTTTCTTGGATAATCATTTTCACTGAGGTCAGAATTAAACAGAGGTTTTTTTCTGCTGAATATCAATTTTATTCCTCTAGCTTGACTGTGAACAAACTTAACTGCCCTACATACATCTGTGGGACTAGTCAGGGTGGAACAGTGGTAGAGGAACATCACAGAGACTCAAAGTATATATATATGAGTGACCTGCCTAAGCTCAGGTGAGTCACATCATCTCACTGCGGAGCCATCAGAGCCCTCCATCCTTTATAAGTCTATTTCTTGTGAGAAAAGGTCATCTCTGAATGGTGTCACACACCTGCAGCTCAGCACAAGTTGAAGGAGAACCTCAGAAATGTCTTGGTTTGAAAGTTTTGGTCTGAGCCTGGAGAAGCAGTGAATGGAGAAGAAAAAGCAGTAATTAATAATGCAGTTAAAGCCAGAATCATAGAACAGTTTGGGTTGGAAGGGACCTTCAAGATCATTGAGTTCCAACCCCCCTGCCATAGGCAGGGACACCTCCCACTAGACCAGGCTGCAGAAACATAAGGGGAATGTGTTTCTCAAGGGAAACGTGTGTCTCACACTTGGTTTCATTGCTACTTGCCTTCTCAGTGCAGAGACCTTGGCAGTAGAGACTTAGTGAATATTTACTGAATGTTTCATAATTCATTTCAAAGTTGTTTGTCCAAAACTGTTCTATGCTAGAGCATTCCTTCTGAAAGTTGCCCTGCTGCTGGTCTTTCTTCCTCCCACGGTCTGATCCCATCAATGACAGAACCGCCTCCTCTCACCACTTTGGCCCACAATTCCTAAATTTTTATTTTTAGTATAGTTTTTTTCGCCTCTGGCCATAACAACTGTTACTTCACAAAATAAAAAGTTAACAATAAATCTGGAAGAAACAAAATGTCTATTCTGTGTAAAGAAATGACAATTTTTTGAAGTAAACCTTAAGACTGGGTGATTAATTCCACATCACAGGAGTGTTGTAAAGGCTTGTACAGTGTGTAGCTTCTCTCCACAACTGACACCCTATACATGTCTTACCTAAAAATAATTCTTTTCCATACTAAAGCATTTAAGCATAGTCAGCCAAGGCTTCTTCCTTCAAGTACAAATCTTATGCAGGACTCTAAATTTCATTCAATGCTTAACAAAGGCTGTTTAAAACACTGTGAGCTCAGAGCCTAGTTTGGTTTTGTGTGTGGCTTAAGTGACATTCTGCTAAATCCAAGTATATCACTGCATGTCATTGTGTGAATTAAATATATAAGATGGAATACAACCATGTAGAGCTGGCAGTTTCTGTTTTGCTAACTAGAAACTCTTGTGTCCACAGGAGCATCACATCCCCACCACCAACATTTTTTGTATTAAGTGATGGTAGCAAGTTAATCTGCTGTAGCAATGCATTACTGCTCATAGCTCCCGCCCCAAATGAGACACACTTTATTTTCTGAAGCTTCCAACTCAGTAGAAGATCAGCAATTTGTGTGATCATCTATGACTTTCCTCACAGAGATGGTAGCACGTACTGCTATGGTGGACATCTCACTGCCTCTTTTGTCCTGGGTTAGCATTGCTCTCTCTGATGTTGGGTTCAGGTTGGACTCTGCAGCTTCAACGGTATTGCAGCTGAACATCTCAAGCAGACACTTCCTGAACTATGAAGTTGAAAAAAAATAGAGATCAATCAGAACACATAAGGAATTTTACACTATCTCTATAAAGCAGTCTGTGTCTGGGCACCGTCCACAGGAACAGGGTTCTGTGTGTGGCTGAACAAATAACCACATTCATTGTTTCTTATTTAACAGTCACTTTTTTCACTTTGATGCTTGTAGTCTGCTTGATGCCATCACCCTCATTCATCACCCACATTCATTGTATAAATCTTTTCAAGTTGATTCTCATGCCTATTCTCAGAGTGTGTGGTTCATGCCTTGGTCCATTCTTTCCCCCACTTCTAGTCCCCTACCCCTTTCTGGAGAAGAAAGGCCCCTGTCTCAGAGGGACATGCAGTGCTTCTACCCTCCCTGTGTAAACAACCAGAAACACAGCATTTCCCGTGATACAAACTCAAACTATTGAAAACTTCCACCCCCATCTCAAAATCTATTATAAAAATGTGCTGGGACAGCCTTGAATATAGAATTTTCATACAGAAAAATAACCAGCGCTCATTAAGGGCTGATTTTCCTTTATACCATCTAAACCCAACAATTATTCATGCTCATACTTTAATAACACAAAGAGGTTTATACAATTTTTCAATATATGTACAGTGGGATTATTTTTTTTCCTATTCTAAAAGCTGAATATTGCAATGCTACTCAGCTAGCAGGTCAGCAGGTACAAACAATTCATTCTAAAGAAAGGCAACGAGTGTTAAAGACACTTCAAAAGCATGTATTACCTGTTTGTTCATGAAGACATAAATAATTGGATTGTAAACAGTAGCTGTTTTGGAAAAGAAAGCTGGAATTGCTGCCAGACGAGGATCCAACTGGATGGAAGGGTTTGCAGTGATTAGGATGGAAAAGGCAGCGTAGGGTGTCCAGCAGATTAGGAAGGCAATGATCATAACAACCACCATTCTAGTCACTTCTCTTTCTGGTTTACGGGTAGTTCCCAGCCTGCCTTGTGCATCTGACACCTTCAAAAGAAAGACAGGAGGTTCCTGACAACAACCAACAAGGCTACTGGCCAGTGAACTGGGTCCATAAGCTCATCCTCTGCCATGGCAGAGTTGCTCTCCTTGAATCTGACAGCACAGAGGGATGCTGTTGCTGGACTACAGGGTGCCAATGTCACTCCGTAGTGCTGAGGGACACAAATCACTTTATACTGCCATTATCAAGTTTTCCTTGGCTTAAGGTCTTTAAATTTCACCAGTACTGTTTAATAATCATAGATGACAGAGAGTGTATTTCAGTGTCCTCTCAGCAATTCTCTGCAGTGGGGCAATTATAGAACACCAGGTAATGACTGAGTACATTTGCTGCCTGGAAATCTTGTTTAGGTCTGATCTTTATAGAAAATCAAGCACAAAAGTTGCAAATGTTTGCATACACGCACATTTTTAAAAGTTCACTTCCAAGTGCTTCCTCTTACCTTTCTCAGCTTCCACATCAGTTTTCCATAGGATACCAAAATCACTGCCAAAGGCACTATAAAGCAGGTGGTGAAGAAAGCAATGATGTACGTATGGTCATTATAAGCTCCTGAGTACCTGAACAAAACACAAATACATGGTGCAGGTATTACTAATAGGTGACTATTTTCCTAAAACATTGATTTTGCTCTTCAAAGCTGTCCCTAGTATTTTTGTCAACTGTTTTTATTTGAAGTGTCTCTTCACAGCTCCACTCCCATCAGCAGATGGAGCCCTGGGCCACCTCCCCAGAGGCAGAAAGGACAGGAGCCTGTGGACAGTAGGACAGTTTGAGGAAGACACATCATCCAACCTCCTGCTCAAAATGGAGTCAGCTGCAGAGTCAGTCCATGTTGCTCAGGACTTTCTCTTGTCTTCTGATAAATCCCTCTCTTTGTCCTCTTTGAATTCTAACAAAAAGCACAAGGTGTAGGAAGATGATCAAAGGGTTGGAGCAACTGCCCTATGAGGACAGGCTGAAGGAGTTGGGGTTGTTCAGCCTGGAGAAGAGAAGGCTCAGAGGGGACCTCAGAGTAACTTCTCAGTACCTGAGGGGGTCCTACAGAAAGGCAGGGGAAGGAATTTTTAACATAATATCTGATGGGAGGACTAGAAACAATGGATATAAATTAGAGGGGGATAGATTTAGACTAGACATAAGAAAGAAATTCTTTCCAGTGAGGGTGGTAAAATACTGGAACAGGTTGCCCAGGGAGGTTGTGGATGCCCCCTCTCTGGAGGTGTTCAAGACCAGGCTGGACAGGGCACTGGGCAGCCTGGTCTGGTGGGAGGTGTCCCTGCTTATGGCAGGGGGGTTGGAACTCGATGATCTTTAAGGTCCCTTCCAACCCAAACTATTCTATGATTCTATGATTCTTATTTTCATTGGAGACAGAAGCTCCTCCCTTTAGAATGATTATTTTTAAAATCTCTTCATGGCAAATTCTACTCAGTTTTGCTACAACTTTCTTTACATCCATTTGTGCAGAGAATTACACAATCTTTAAATCTTTCCTTTCGAGGTTCATTTCTTTACCCTACTCTGCAAGAATGACCTTACCAGTTAGGCTCACAAGTGGTTCCAATCTTACTGGTGGTGTAACTGCTCCAGCCCATTGTTGGTGGAACGGTCCAAATAAAAGAAAAAACCCAGACAAAAGCAATGCCTAGGGCTGCATGCTTCCTCCTCAGGCAGGTACTTCCCAAAGGGCGACAGATCACAATGTACCTCTCCAAAGCCAGGAGAGCAAGAGACCAGAGAGCAACAATGCCTGGAGTAAGAGAGCACAGTCAGCACCAAAAATGGGGTACATTCACTGAGAAGCAAACACAAACCCCCACCACAAAATCACAGAATCATTTAGGTTGAAAGGTACCTCTGAAATTCAACTACTTCCACAACCTCCTTGTGCCCCCTCAAGCACAGCCCACACAGCCCCTTGCTTGGGACCAAGCCCAGTTGGGTTTTGAGTGCTTCCACAACCACTCTGGGCAACCTGTTCCACTGCTTCAGTACCCAGCAGAACCAGGCATGTTTTCCACCTCCCCACGTTACAGAAGGATGTACCGTTTATGTGCACTATTCTAATTTCAAGAGCACAAGATTTTAGTATTGTCCTGTTTGTCAGTTTAAGGTATAATGACTACAACAGGTAGCTGGGCCAGTTAACCAATCATGACTTTTTTTTTCATTTGTCTGTACTCTACAAAGCTGTGAATTATGCATAGCTTCAAAATAACAAATTAAGATACATCTTCAGAACATTATCTTTGCAAGAAACGCTATGGAACAGACTGCCACAAAACTCTTAACCTACAGACAGTAGCTACAAAAGCTCACCTCACTTGACTGGCCACCAGAATCTTCAAATGCTCCATGACACACAGTCACATGTCACAGAGATTTAGCAGCATTCCCTGTCTCTGGCTTCATCAGGCTCAACCAGTCCCAGCTGTGGGACCCCTTTTCAGCTGAGGCTGGGCAGGGTTTGACTTGGAGCAAAGACAGGAGCTGCAACTCTGCATTTGGCAATCAGAGGAATGGGGAGGCAGGAGTAAACATCTGTCACAAGTAAACAGATGTCCTGTTTAACTCCTCATGTAATCTGCAGAACTGGATTTACACAGGGAACTCTGTGGTAAGGATTTTCCCTTTTACAGCACCAATATTTTTTGTGCAAAATGAAGGAGAATCACAGAGAGGTGTGAGGAGTGTTCCCAGATTGCAGAGCTGGCCAAACTTTTTTCATATTCCACCAAACATATTCCCTGATCAGCATACATGGGACAAACCACTTACACATGACAGAAGTTATGATCTATGTCTTTTCCTCACACATTAATTCACTACACAATATATAGCTGTGGAAGGAGCCAGTGAGTTGAGAGGCACAGAGAGGCAGTGACTGGGGACACTGCAGCAAAGCTGGAAGAAAAGACCATACAAACAAAATCTGACTTACCAAAAAATGTGACAGCAAATCCTTCCATCACACAAGCCCAGTATCCCATGTAAAAATAACCTTTCAGATTGGTTAAGAAGCCAATGATGCCACCAGTCAGTGAGACCAGGAAATCAGCCACAGACAAATTGACTATAACATAATTGACAGGTTGTCTCAATTGCTTGAACTTCAAAGTTACCAGAATCACAGCCAAGTTCTCAGCAAGTGACAGGGAAGTCACCACCAACATCACTGCTGCCAGAAACCTGAAGTGCCAGGGCTGGATGGAGTCCAGGGGACGGTGGAAGGGATCCCATCTGGATCCACCAGAGGAACTGGGCAACACTGACTCGTTTTCAGCTGCTGCAAATGCATCCATCTTTTTCTCTCCCACTGGCATAAAGAATAATACTGGAGTTTCTAATCTGTAAACAATATTCAGGATTAAAAGGAGAAACTTGCTGCCTCCAACAGCAGTGTGATCACACCTCCCATGCTTCAGCTTTCCAGCAATAGTCCACAAAATAAAGTTTTCACTGGAGGAATGTTTAGTGCAGTGAATGTGGGATGAGTGAGAAGACCTCCGAGAGCAGCCTCTGTCAGTGGCTCCCCGCAGATGCTGCGTCCCTATTTGCAATAAAGCCTGGCAAAAGAAGTGTCAGGTTTCCTCTTCTGCAGCAGGAACATCCCCCAGAGCATCCCTACTCAGCAGAGGAAAACAAAGTGTTTGCTTGGAGCCCTCCTCGACTTTTGAGGATTGTGAAAACGAAGCTTCCCTTTGGCTGACAGAGAGGGAGCGGAGAGACCTCCTCCTGCCCTGGGAAGCAAGGGGGAGGCTCCCACTGGAGTCAGCTTTTGGAGAAAGGGAAGTCCTCAAAGATTAACACTGGACAAGCAGAGCTGCTGTAAGGGGGAGAGACCTGCACTGCACACTCTGCCCACCATTTCCAAGCTGAAGCTCCTGCAGGAATTTCATTTCCATGCTACTCTACATATTTTAGCATCTATCAGGCACAGCGTGGACATTATCCCTGTTAAAGGCATAATTAAGGTGCACAATTGCAGCCTTATCACCAAAAACTCAACGATGTTTTAAAGATAGAATCTGTAAATACATGAAAAGAAATTGAGTACAGCATGACAATGGATAGCAAGAAAATTAATAGTTAGAACTGTATTTCTGATAAAAATCACTGGGTGAATCTGAACTCTCTAATAATCAGCAGCAGTGAGTGCTGCTTGTGTTTCAATAGCTCAGTCCCCTCTGCAGCTACTGAGATACAGGAATACCCTAGAACAAATGCAGAAATACATCATTAGAGTGGGCTTTTCTGGCTGTTCAGGCTGTCTCACTGAAGCATTCACTTCTAGTGCTCAGTTTGCAAGTGTGCCTGTGCAGAGTACTCCAAATGTTAGCACCTGGCTTTTAAAAATTATTCCCTCTCACAATTTATCATTGTTTTAGCTGTATAGTTTATCTTCTCACGGTTCCTGAAAGCCAGCAACTACACATCTGAAGTCTGTTCTCAGAAAACACTGAACTATCATCATGGAAAAAATTTGTCCTTGCCCTCTTGAGTGACTTGGAGGAATTATTTTGCTCTTTCACTCATTAAAGGAATGGGAGTGGAGATAAAAGCTGTGTACAAAAGAGGTGTTCTACACTACCAGCAGATTTTGCAGGAATTTCAGTAACCAGCAATATAGAACAAATCTGAAAGCTAAACGTAGTTCTGTTAACTAGGAATAAAACGACTAATTAAATTAAAGAGAAAATAAATAAAAAGGTACTCAGTGAGCATCCAAAAAGGAAGCAGTTAGTTTGCAGGCTGTATTTACTTAAGACATGTTAACAATATCTTACAGCTTGTGGCCTCATATGAGGAGGTAAGGCGTTAACTTCAGATAGCACAGGGCTTTGCAAACCACATTAAAACTGTTCCTTGAGCACTGCATAAAAGCAGTTAAGTAAAAGGCAAAGATTTCATACTTTGAGATTCAAATCATTCTGTCCTCACTACATAACTTTTTCCACAGATTTTTCAGTTTTTCACCCACTCGCTTTCATATGATACTCATCTGTTAACACTCCAGTGGAAGACTGGCTTAGTAGTAAGCAATAAAGTCAATTGGCATTGAAAGAGCTCATTATGTCTCTATAATGGGTAAAAGAACACGTGGTTTGTTTTTTTCCTCAGTAATTGAGTATTTCCCTAAAGATCACTGTGAATTGCTATCCATTATATTCACCTGGCAGTTCAGAGTGAAAAAAACAACACAGCTGTTCACATATTTCTTATTTCAGGGCATTTTTCTATAATGAAATCCTGATTCAGAGGAAAGAGGACTTCATTGTGCAAGAAATCCTACTATCTTGAGGAGAATCAGGCACATTAGAAACTTTTAAACGATTTTTATTATCTTCTGCAAGCATTTTTTTTCCTAGTTTTTAGACTTTGAAGACATTAGCCCTAAACTTAGTATTGGATTAATGAAATCCTTATACTTTGCTGTGTGCTGCACATTCAGACATACACATCTCTCTTATAGCATGTCAGTATTAATCAAAACATAAGAAGTAGGGATGGCCTCTGCCAACAGAGCTCACATCTGCACTAGGACACCACAGAGCCACTGGAACTAGTGCAGCCTCATGCTCCACACCAGTGCTGTCTCTAGCAGGACCTGGGTGCAAGCTGGTGCTACTGCAGTGCACCTGCAAAATGGAAATAAGATCAAAATTCTAAGCAGAAAAAAAGGGAACTGAGTACTTTGGGAAATTCTCTGCCAAGCACTGCTATCAAACACTGCTATACTTCTATCCTTCCTATCAAAGATCCCACCCTGATCAAAGGGTTGGAGC